>JANHGL010006312.1:15926-32004 GCA_024611195.1 Ceyx melanurus | reverse complement strand
TACCAGCTATTGTTTAAAATAGTCTTTTGTGTTTGCTCAGGGATTCCCCTAGGAATACATAAGTGAAACCTTGTCACTAACTGGTATGATTCTGTTTTACTTGCTAACCTGCTATGCATGTTGCAGCTTGTCAACCATCGGATCAGCAATTTCCATGGCAAGAAATGTTCTCCACAAAGATTGGATTCCCAGCTATGAACAAGTAAGTTTGGCTAGATCACATAACGGAGCTGCAGTATGAGTCACATTTTTTTTAAATAGCTGAAAGACTTTATCTGTACCACAGGAGAATTTTTTACTTCTGGTAAATTATGAATAATGATATTAAAATACACATTGGTGTAATCCTCATCCCAGATAAAAAGATATTGCCTGTCACATGGCTGATTCATTCAAGTCAATCTTCATTCCTCTGGAAATCTTAATATAGACAACACTGAAAATCTTTTTTAAAATACCAAAGTGATTACAGACGTCTCTGAACAGATTTGAACAGTAACAGCAAAACAAGTATTGAAGGGGCTACAATTTCAATTACTGTAAACTAAGGCAGTTAACATACACAGCAATTGAAAAGTATATTTTAAGGACTACGTATGCTCCAAAAGAGTGGGACAAACCAAACAGAATTAGAGAATTACACAGAATTATTGTTGAAGCTGGAATACACCTTTGAGATCATCAAGTCCAGCATAAAACCTGAGACCATGACATCCAGCTCCCTAAGGACCCCAGGGTGAATCCCATCCAGACCCATAGACTTAGGAGGATTTAAGTGGCACAGCAGGTCCCTAACCACCTCCTCCTGGATTACAAGAGGGATATTCTGCTCCCCATCCCTGCCTGCCAACTCAGGAACCTGGTTGCCCTAAGGATAATATATTTTTGTGCTGAAGACTGAGGCAAAGAAGTTGACACCATAGCCACAGATTTAACTTGCATCAATACTTATCCAGTGGCTATGACAAAACTAAAAATTAAAACCATAATAGTGCTAAGCAAGTGTAAATCCAATATGAAGAATTGTCATTCATTCTGCTGAATACAAAGCAAAGGGAAAGAAAAAATGAAAAAAAAAGAATCCTGATGTTCAATTCTCTGTAACATTTACAAGCCTGTGTCCTTTTTCTGATGCCTGTCACTCTTTTTTTGTCTTAAAAGGCTTAATAAAAAATTCATTGGTAGATTAACATACAAAAACCTGTACTTGAAGTTTGGTACATCTTTTTCAGATCTGAAGAAGAACTTCTGTATCCCAAAGTTTGTCTGGTTTTCCAGCCATACTTTAGTTTAAAAATGATACATTCCCAGCTCTCTGCTTTAGGTGAATGTGTTTAATCTGGGGTCTAATATGATTTCTACTTAAGTGAATAGAAAACTTGCTATTGCCTTCATTATAGCAAGACCCAGACATTAAATTGCAAAAACAGCTGTTCCTAGTGAACAGGATTATTGATCACTCATCAGTTTCATTTCTGAGCTGAGAATTAGGAAGTTGATAGAAAAATTTAAATGAAAAAAAAAAATATTACTACATTCAAACAAGATTATCCTAATTTTAGGATTAATGATGACGAATGTGCAGCCCTTGAAGGTAAACAGATGACTACAGAGAAGTAAAATGAGCTAAAATATCATTTACATTTTGATGCAGTTTCTCAGCAGAATTTCAGCAGATGAAATCATCCCATGAAAAAAGGGTAGGGGAAAGTTTCCCTCCCTTCTCCAAGGACAGAAGACAGGAATCAAGCCTTGTATTTTTATATGACACCAGTATGTTCTCATATAGGGACTGAAGACCCAGTACCCATCTGCTCCCACACACCCCCTAAATAAAAATCAAGTCAAGGCTACCTCCAGCCCTCCAGAGAATTCAGTAGGTCAGCACAGTGCTTTCTTGAAGCCTTATTTCTGTCTTGGGCCGTATAACTATAAACTGTGGGGTGAGATGTGGTGCTGTGTAGGTGTTATACTTCCATTAGCTGTCGTATTTCTAAAGGCCTCATTGTGCTTTCTGGATCCCATAAAGTGAATGCTGCAGGATGGAGGTGTCCAAATTACTCTGCCAAATCAGTCTTATACCAACTGCTCCTTAAACCCATGCAAGGAAATGTTATCCTGTTTGACATCTCTGTCTAGAAAACTGTGACATTACATTGGTGCTTCATCTGTTAGAAACATAATTTCACTCAATTTACTTACATTAGGTGTTACCTCTTTGGGTTTTGGTCTGTGTTGTTAAAATGTTTTCACAACAAATTTGATTCAGATCAAATCAGAAGGATGCAAAGGTCTAGAAGTCAAAACAATAAAGAGAAATAGGCAAGCAAAGAGAAAACAGCATTCATCATAATTTTGTTAATTGTAGGTTTTATGTGCCCTTCTTTTGGACAGTATTCAATGACCTTTTCAAGACACAGATTCCCATCTTCCTCTGGTCAGATTCACCCTCAATAAAAAATTCAGTCACGTTATCTTCTTACAAATTTATGTAAGTAAATAAGGACATCTGTTTCTATCCACAGATTTCCATTAAGCAAATTCGTTTTCTAAAATAAGAATATTGTCTTGATTTGGGAACTCTCTGAATGCATCATTAGGTCTTAGAAAACACACAGTAGGACTATTTACCAAAGCATCTATGTTTAGCCTGTACCTGGGGATAAACTACAGCAGTTACTCTACCACTCATTGACCCTTCTTCAGCCAAGAAGGGCAATCAGGCAAAGGAGAAGAGACTCATGGGTTGAAATGAAAACAGATTTATCAAAACAGCAAAACTTAATCCCAGTATATAAGTAAACAAAGTTATACCCAGCCCAGCAAATGTACAGTGGTCACAATAAATGGGAAGATAATCCTCATGAAGAAAAGGAGGACCCCAAGGCCATCAATCCACTGCAAATTTCCCCCTTTATACTGAGGTTTGTGGTATGGGGTATACCTGTGAGCCAGCTCTGGTCAGCTGCCATGCCTGAATCCAGACTGTTAATGCCTGCAGACCACGGCAGAGCTATGATTCTGTCCCAAAGGATAAGGCCACATTTGAACTGCATGATTATAGAAGAGGTCTTGTCTTTAGTTAAAAGAAATCATGCAGCTCAGGATCCTTGGGCAGAGTCACATCAAAACCTCTTGAGCAGCTCACACTGTCTAGTCCATCCTCTGTTAAGTAAAGGGTTCAGTCTGGGAGAGCAGTAAGTGACTTATTGTTCTTGAATGCAAATAAAGTAAAAAATAAATCACAAAAATAGCTTCAATATTGTTTGCTTCTCCTGCTTTTCTTGCTTTTTCTTTTGCATGTGCTTACCATGCTCTTGAGCCTATGCCTTTTACTGGGAGCAGGTACCTTTTACTGGTATGTATAACACTACTTGGCTTTCTAACAGCAAAAACTGGACAATTACCTGAGGAAGCTCCTATATCTGATCATCTGCTACTTGATACCTACCACATGTATCCTATTGATACATGTTGAGGAGGTGAGTGTATGACAATTCACAGAGCTCTGACAACAGACATGGGAACTAATCCCAGTCCTGACATATTTCAAGGAAATGCTTTGAGAGCTGTGATTGAAGGGAGACTAAGAGGTTGCTGGCAAAGTGCATGCTGAAGCAAGGAGATACAGTATTCCAGGAGTTAGATTTTTGTATTGCAAATATACAGGGAAGAGCTGCACATGTGGGGACTGTCTCTCTAGTCTTAGTAATGGGACAAGTTCTGAAATGCATTTCCTAGCTAGAAAAAGCTTCTTGAGTGCTATCTCTTGCAGGAAAGCACCATATTTTTCCTTCTACATCTCCAAGAGGCACTTGGAAGCTCTACAAACATTCATTTCAGTGTCTGTGGCACTGGGACCCTCACTCATAACACCCATCTCTTCTATGAAATGAAGGCATGCAAAGCCATTCTCTGACTCAGCAGAGCCTGGACACATCCACACTCTTAAAACCTACAGCCATCCAAATCAGAGTGCTCATGTGAGCACGTTCTTGCATGTATAGGATCCTCTGGCAGAGGCTGAAAGCCTGTCAGAGATTTTTCTATCAATTTCACAGTACAGTTGTTTGCTTTCCAGAGCCAGTACCAAAGCACTGGTGCCAGTAGAGATGTTGCTACAGCATCCAACACCAAGTTCCCCAAGAAGCCAAGGAGGAAACTGATTAACATAATTTATAGTAAGAACTTCTCTCTTATGTACAGCTAAATTATGTCAAAAGCAAATGGGTGAGAATTGTGGCATTCTTTTTACTGGTTTCTGAGAATAGTCATACACAGTAGACCAAAATTCTTATTCAATACCAAAAATTGCTTTTTGGTGAGCACAGAATATATAAATCAGGTCAGTGTCAACTCTGATGAAATGGCAGCAGAGATTGTATGTCTGACAAGGCAATGCCTAACAGAGAGGTGTGCTGTCTCCTATTTATAGGGAAATCACCAAGGTTATGTTATAAAAAAACAACATTTTTTGTTGTTTTATGAAGTGATCAGAATGCCTGAAAATAATCAGGAAAATAAACAGAAAAAAAAAAAAGGAAACAGTTATTAATAGTTAATTATGGAAGTAATTTTACTTACACACCTAACAGTTAAATTTATAGTATTTCTGTGACAAATTCCATGAGTCGTTGTGGAGTGAGAAAAGAGTGAAAGATGATAACTTCAAATAATGGATGCTGATGTCATTTGAGAAAAATCCTTACTTATTCCTCTGCACAAAATTCAGCCACTATGCTGTTGTGGTTAAAATAAAAAATGCTTTCCACTAATCTTTATTTTTATGCTGAATTTTAAACTCTTCAGGAAGAAGAACCAAAGCCAGTGTCTCTTGTGCAAGACTGGATGATGTGCATTGCTCTACAACTGCTGTTGTGGTTTTAATTTGCTTGATATTTGTCTTTACTTATTAATTTCTCCTCGTATATGATCCTTCAAAAATCTACTGTCATGAATCACAGGTTAACCAAGAATAGAGACGGTGTTATCAGTACTGAAAATAGATTGTATTAAAAAAAATAATTATTATTTTATAAACAGAGACCATTGCAAACTATATGACCCAAAAGAGCCTACCAAGGAGCTGGTTGATGGACTAAAGCAGCCATATCCAAATCCATATTGTGGCAGAATTAAGAGGTGATCTTTATGAAGTGAGGACTGACAGGTCCACGGGATTTAGCAAATAATCCAACATCTGGAGCACAGGAGGTACTCACAGATCTGAAGAACTCATAGAGGAGAAATCTCAAGAAGGGTTATAGAAGGTTTCAGATCCTGCCTGTTTCTTGTGAACACTTGAACAGTGTCAAGGGCACTGTTCCCAACACAGTGCAACCTGCCATATGTTAGCACTCTCTAAATGTGTAAAGATACTCACCTCTGGCATAAAACATCTTGGGACAATGGGAAGTGTTATAATATCAACTCATCAAGTACGGATGAGTTGCTATCATCTTACCATCTGCATTGAAAATGGAGTAGTGCTTACAATTTGCAAAGAAGATGAAATAATAATGGCATTTATGGGCCAGAAACAGCATGGGGCCCAACAGTGCCCACTGGGTCCTTATACTATTACAGCCCAGAAGCAGTATGAATGATCAAAATCCCAGCAAAATGAGTGTATTATGTGTACAGAGAGGATACTCCTGGAGTTGTCTGGGTACAACAAGAAGGATGTACGAACCAAGATTTATTTCAGGCTGTAGATCACAGTATCTGGAAATAAATCTGATAAAAGAGGTACTGCCCTCAGAGTTTAATATCAGCAGTCACCATCTCCCTAGGAGAGACTGCACACTGCATGGTTTGTTCTCTCTTGAACAGCTTCCTAATAAATCAGCAAACACTGTCATGGAGGGCAAACGTACAGATGTTAACCTCCCAAATCTGTCTGGATGTTAGTTAGTGCCCTGAAAATTGGGATTAGCTTCTAATATCTCACACACCAATGTGAGCAAGGTCCTCTCAGAGCCTGGCTTTGTCTTTTTATTCATCACTGGAAGGCCTCTGCAGCTTACCTAAATAACATCTGCCTTGGGACTTCGGCAGCCCTTATTCTTGGAAAGTAAAGCCTTTCAGAAGTATTTCACATTAAGGAACAGATTTTCTGTTTCAAGAAAACACACAGGAGTGTTCCAAGAGAGCAAATCTCCACCAGCCCACCTGAGTGCAGCTACATCCCCACAGAGCTCAGCAGTTTGACCCAGTGCACTCTCAGCCCCAACACTTTCTGCTTAAATCACCCTTCCTTTTCCTGCTCCCCTGGGGTGATGTTCTTGCAACATCTGGATCTGGTCTTACTTAAGGACAGGAAAAGAGTGGAGTGAAGTTGCTGTTATTAGCCTTACACATCAGAAGATCACAAAGAGTTTGCCTATATTTTTACGTTGTCAGTCTGCATTTTCACTGTCTTCTGTCTCTTCCAGTTCCTGCAGATCCCCCAGCTGCAAATAGGTTCACATATTGAGATTTTGCCTCGGCCACAAAACTCTGAAACTTATAAAAAATTCTCAGACTCTCAATTTCCATATAAGCCACAATAATTCTTGCTAAAGTTTGTATTTAAAATAACTGCACTGTGTATGTATATTTCCCTGCATTACGTAATAGGAAGAGAGATCTGGTATCTAACACAGGACTGAGTGTTGGGTATTTTTTTTTTCCAGTGAGCTACAATAACTCCGTATGCCAAAACATTAAAATAGCTCCATTTTTTTGTAAGTGGGAATAGGCATATGCAACTTTCTCCATACAAATTTTTAACCTGCTATCTCCCAAGTTCCTTATAAACAACATGAGGATGTAAAACTTACTCTTGTGTAAACAGAAATTAATCTTAAGATGATCTCACAAATATTTACCAAAAAAAAAAAAAGGTGTTTACCTGTTAGCATATAGCCTATCACCTTATTTTTAATAACAAGATGTCTGAGCAAATATTGGTATGGGCAAATTAAAAAAATTAATGTGTTGATTAAGGTAGCTGAGAGTACAATTATGCATTTAAAAGTTTTATTTCCCATCTATTCAGCAAGGTAAGGGTTTGTGATACTCCTTCACAATGAAAGCAGATTATCACACTTCTAGCTGGTATGTTTGGTTATTAGATTTGTCCCCTTAACCTGGTGCTAAAATACTCCACATGGAAAATGCTGCAACTCTTTTAGCCAGCAATCCTTAGTTTAGTTTATTCAAGGAAGTATGTCTGCATACAGTTACAATTATTGCAGCTGCTTTGGCAATAAAACACAATGGAAAGCCTGCTTATAATTTAGTAAGCATCTTGCTTACCCACACCATCCCAGACTTCAAATCTCTGTGATCCTGCCTACTGAATTCAAAGCTCTTGGTTTTTCCATTTTAGATTTTGTTCAGTTCCTTCTCTGGACAAATTTTGCTTCTCACCTCACTCACATACACTCCCTTAGTATACAAATCCAGGCAGGAAGTGGAAGGGTGACCAATTAATTATTAAGAAGCAGCTATGGGGTTGAAACTTGGAAGAAGGGGAAATAAAAAATAAAAAATAAAAAAGCAAGATATTTACAGCTCCTAAGCTCAAAGACAGGGACGAGATAGAAGATAAAAGGAGCAGCAACCTGCTGAGAAAAGTGCAGGCAAATATTTCCCAGAGCAGAGGAAGCCAGATTTTGTGAAAGGCTCTTAGCAGAGACCTTTACTGCCCTAGATGCACCTCTTAGTGTCCACATACTTTCCTCCTCCTGCATTCATGCCTCCTCCAACGAGCCCTCCCACACCCCATTCCCCAAGTAGCCACTTTCACCTCATTTTCACCAAAAAGTCACTTAGTTCAAACCAGCAAATGACAGAAAAAGAAATATTTATAAAATATCACAATGTATCAGTGATATATTCCCAGCCCAAATCTGAGTCACCATGGCAAGATGAAGCCAAACTGGCTTCCACCTCAGCTTCTGGGCTTCATTTCCCATTGGCCAAATGCCTTTGCAGCTCATAGTTAAGAAGTAAACACTGGGAGAAGAGATGCAAATGGACAGAAGCCCAGATGACTTTAGACAAAATGTAGTTTTATTATGGTGTCTTCCTACTTCTCTATTCTTGGCTTTTTCTGGCCCTTTTGGTTAGCTTTTTGTGGTATTATTTCTGAGTACATTTTGGCTCCTCTCTGCTGGCATGAAATGTTCTCCTGCCACAGCTGAAAATGCTGAGCCAGCCTCAGGGGTCTTGTGAAGAATGTTGCTCCATTGCTCCATACAATTTAGCTCGGTGTTATTGCTTGTAAAATAATCCTCTTTTAAATACAACCACCTTAGAACCACTTTATAGCCTCCCGTGGCAATGAATTCCACATGCTCCTTAAGGACCCTGTACTTCAATTTATTTACCACTTATCATATTGTTTGTATAGTTGTCCTGCAACAGCCAAACATTGAAAGAGACCTACACAGTTATTTTAGTATTTTACTGGATCTTCCACAGTTTTAACCCCTTCAGTCAGCCACCTTTTACCAAAAGATAAGGGAAATTGATATTCTTATTACGATTTTTCAATTAACCAACAGTCCTACAATAATGTAACTTAATTAACAAAAAGGTTTTCTACAGCTTCCTTCATAGTGTTCTTATTATATATTATACATCTTATGTATATGTAGTTATGATAATTACATTCACTGATTAAATCTGCATTTCCTTTTACTGTCAGATTTAAATTACTTAGTTATTTTAAATAATCCTAATTTTTCTTTTGATAAATACACATTTGAATTAGTAGGGTGTGAAACTAATAGATGGCTCACTAATCTCTAATAAATGTGCCATAGTCCCTTCCCCATTTTATTTCAGTTGTCTACTGTCAATATGAAAGTAGTGTAATTCATTTTATGTGAGATTTGTTCCACTAAGAATTTTGGAACAGTTTTTTCCACCAGAAAATCCACCTTGACCTACCTTGCCAAGACCCCTGTTGAGTCAATTTGAATAAATTACATAGCTTGAGTTATGAAAAAAGAATTGAAATAACTTCTAGTTTGACACTATGTATTTACACTTATTTTTTTTAGACTTACTCTCATCATGTCTGAGCTCTTCATCTCACTCACTTTAACACACCTTACTTTTCTTTACCTTACTTAACAGTGCTTTGCCAGGGATCAATTCAGGAACCAATCTTTTGGCAGAAACAGGACCATGAGAAAAAGAATCAAAAATCTCATGTATGCAAAGCAGGCTATGATTTCTCTCTTTAAATGTACCCATATGCTACACCTAAAATCTCAAATTCCTGACCATTGGCTTTATAATCTCTTACTCTTTAAAAAGGTGAATTTTCAAGTTTCTTCTACTTGATTTTTCAATGCTATTTGGTGTTGATCTTCCTTTTAAGAGGACCTTAGACTCAATAAAAAAAAAAATCATCCCTTTAGAGGAAGAAAATAATCTATTTCTGTACCATATGAGTGTAACTTCAATTATAGCAATGACAACAAAAGGAAATAGGGCAGAGTCATCCAGAGTATGGGGGGTTTTTTTCCTATTTAAAAGACATTAAACATATTAATTCCCCACATTCTCAGCTTGGTTTCCAGTGAAAAATATGGTTGATTGAAATGTTAATGAGGGAAAAAGGGGGCAATCAAGGGAAAGAAACTATGACTCTACCAAGATGGTTTTGCAAAGACCCAGAAAAAGCTAATTATTACAATGTCTGTCATCAGACACTATCATGTCTGTCATCTGGTGGTACCAGAAATGCTGTGTGGTGACCTCCTGGTGTATACTAAAAATTGCTCACTTGTCTGTACAGGAACTTGTCTTAGTTTCATAAGGATGACTAAACTGATGTAATAACTTGTTCTTATTTATATATATAGATATATAGATATAAAATTTACTCTTCTTAAATTCTTTGATAGAAAAAATAAAATATGGTTTAAATATTTATTTATTTTAAAACATCACTGTTTTTAGGCTATTGGGGACTCTCACTTGCTATTAATGTAAAATGTAAACACAAGTTATACAGTCACCCTTATCTTCTTAAAATATTAATTTTGTAATTGGTGTCCTGGTTTGAGTGAGAACAGAACGAATTCAGTGATTTTACTTTTCAACTCAGTTGTTCTAACTGCACTGTCTGAAGTTAGCAGCCAGTGTGGAGTTAAACTGATGCTAAGCCCAGTTTGAGGGGCTTAATGTGTTTGTTTGCTTGTATTAAATCTTTCACATCAGCTAATCATATCCTCATGTTTGCAGAGGCAGCATTTCTCATTATTAGTTGAAATAATAGCAGCTTTTTATAAACCAGTCTTGAAATAAAAAGCATTTTGACACTTCCAAAGAGGTTACAATCCTGATAACTTTCTATGAAAAAAATCCAAGACTGGCAAATAAAAAATAAAATCTGAAAAAACCCACTGTTGGATTTTTTTTTTCCTTCTTTTTTCTTTTTTTCTTTTATTTCTTTGGCATTTAGATACTTTTCTATGGCTTTTCATGAGAAATGATCTTATAGCCTCCTTCCAGCTGATTCTCCACACACTAAGTATTGGCTAATGCTGAACACATATAGGTCAAAGTAATTTTTTCCAGTCATTTTTTATTTTTATCTGCAATGCATGTATGCTAAAATAACAGCAAATAAGTAGCTTAGGCCCACAGAAACAAGGCTTCTCTGGGTCCTGCAGGAGAGCCCTTTGCTTATCAGTTATACCCTATAACCTATGCAATAAACTAAAAAAACCTGAGAGTAACTGATTTTTGGAGAGGCTTTTACTGAACACTCAGAGCACAAAGGTGGGGGTTTTAGCTTTGTATTCTTGTATATATTCTGTCCTTATTCTTATAGATATAATATCTATATATAGATATAAGATATATAGAGATATCTATATATATCTGTTTCCTATTTGCAAATGAGAAATATGGCAACTATTGCACAACTTACAAACGCAATTCAAATGTTAATTAACAGAAATTCTGATGAGCTTTGCAATGGGTTTGAGCCATGCAGACATACCTGTAAATCAGAGGTGTTCAATGACTTACAGGAATCACTCATTGCTTTCCAGGTTCAGGGCTCTGATGTCTTTTTTCTTCTGCTGCTCTTACCTTGCACAAATAGCCTCTGAAAGATGCCAGCCACTCCCATCCTTTTCCCTTCCAGCTGTTTGAATCCATCTAGGAGCAGTGCTCATGCACCTGGCTAAAAGCAGAAAATTATTTCTACTTAAAATTATTTCCTCCAGTGGAAGCCTGTCCCAATGTTTTGAGGACAAGCCTCGTCATCATATGGGAAAGACAGAAGCTACAATCCCATTTGTACAGCAAAGATATAAACTGGTGACAGCCCCTGCCCTGAGCAGCACTGATGCAGGATTCACTCCAAATGACTGAGCTGGAGGATGTTTTACTCCATAAAAAGTACTTTACTTTGGCCTCAGCAAAGTTATTTCTAATTGTCTCCTAGGGATACAGAGTTTAACATGATCTTCTAGCAAAGTGGAGTTGAGTCCATCAACAATTTATGTACATTACTTTTCTCTTTCTTTAGAAATGATTTCTCAAAAGAAAATTAACTGCTTTTCTACAACTCTTTTCTGCAGCTTTTGCTTTCAAAATAATTAGAGAAACAAAAACCCAACACAACAAAAAAAAAAAAAAAAAGGGTTTAGCAGAAAGAATGTTCAGGACAAGCACCAATTTTTGCAGAGTAGTTATATAGACACTTCAACTTATAAAGTCATACATGAAAACATCTCCCTACACACCTTTTTTTCCCCAACATGCAAGACTAGATGGAAACTCTACTTAATAAAATCCACCCTTTAAGATGTGACATGATTTTCACCTGGTAGATAAATGAAATTGGCCTGTTGGTAATTCTCTTGTCCATCAATGAAAATAGCACTAATTATATTTTCTTGCTTTGCACAGTAACTAAATGGTAGGAACAGGTGTATGAAAATAGATAAATACAACAGACAAATGTAGAAGTCACACTCATCCTCTTCACTAATTACAGATGATGATTATAAAAACATGTTGGTGCTTACTATGACCTGCAAAGGGGAAAATAGTGAATCAATCAAGATTGCAATTATGCTCTAAATGCCAATAATAACCAGTCTAAGGTGGGCATTCAGCAGATAATTAGCTTAAAACATACACATACGTGTTGGTGTTTTTAAACAGACCCCAAAGCAGTTTTCCATCCTGTAGTTCATCTCCCTTGTGTGAGCTTCCCTCGAGCAGTTCTCCAGTAATATAATGCCACCCTAGAAAAATATACTGTGGTTCTCTTGCTGTTTCCTAGGAATTTCTGGGCTAATACCTTCAGGAAAATAAAATCTTCCCCCAGAAATCCAGGAATGTGCTCAACTGAAAAATTAGATTATTTTTTTTCATCAACTGAGATATATTCACCTGAGAAATAAGAAATGGACTGATGAGCTTTTGCAAATCACAGTGGTTTCTCGCAGAATTGGAATAGTGTTTTGTAAATAGATAAATTCAATTTACACTTCCAGATTTGCTTCATCATCCTTTCCATGGGAAATTTTTCTATCAGTCAATGTAGCTGCAAAATAAATTTGGAACAGGGTTTCTATATTTATTTCTGAAAGAAACTCACAGAGTCACAGTGTGTCATCCCTGCTGCTTGCATATTGCATATAAGAACCAGAGGTGAAATGGAGCCCTCATAGAAGACTAGATATTTAAATAGAATTTTATTCTGGTGTTGGTGCATGGGCTCAACAGTGAATTTTACCTTTAAGCACAACAGTGATTAAAGTGATGATGGCTCCTTAGGGAGTTTTTGCAGAGCATAGTTGATGTTGTAGCCAGAAAGGGTTGAAACATCACTGTGGTGATCAGCACTGTATCTCTCCTGGAAAAGTGTCAGTCACCAAACCTGGGAAGATTACATCAAAAATTAAATGCATTAATAAAAATAAAAAATAAAAAATAAAAAGTTCCATCCAGCAAATAATGTCTTCTGTGGGTGAAGGAGTCAGGGGAATTACAATAGTAACTTGTGTTTACTCTTTTTTTTTTATTATTTCATATCTGTGCCATCTAGAGGCAAGAAAACAGTCTCCTTGGAGAGTGATCAGCTGCTAGTGAGCCTTGTGTTAGCAAGGTGGGACCAAGTGAATGATCTCTGCAGTGTTTTCTATTCCAACAACAGCAGGACAGAGATCCTGAGCTCATTCCCACTCTTTAGGCTCCCCTTGGTTACCATATGAGCAAAGCAGTGATGAGAAGATTTTAATTCAACATTAGGAAATTAATGCATTAACATAATAGTTCTTCAATTTGCTGTTCAAAATATGAGTAAATGGAGAACTGAGTGAAAAACAGAGCCTTAAATTAGGTCTCAAGAGGAAGAAAAAATTCATCCCTGCACATTGTAAATAGAGCATTCTGTTCCAGTTATTATATATGCTAAATAAAATAACACAAGCTTCATAGATGACCAATTGAGACATCATGTCTGACTCTTCAGAGCAAATGCTTTAGATCAAAAATTATTTGATGAGTGATACTTTTTTTTTTTCCTTAGCTGTAGTAATGTTGAGTTTCATGAATTTGTCAATAAAATCCCTGAGGTTTGTTTAGGGCTGAAGACAACTACATCCCCTCCTTATAAAAATAATTTTGTGCTGACTGCACAGTTAATGACCAGGATGTCTGCACAGTCCTGGGTCATTTTCTAATTACAGCTCAAGACAGGAGAATTAGAGAGAACTTGAACTGCACTTCAGAGGGAAGTTATATGAAAGCTGCTGATTTTACTCTGTAAATTTTTCTCCAAGTCAAAAGATGGGAAAATTACAACAAATCCAAGCAGTTTATCTGCTGTGGTTCAGATTACAATATCCATGCATATCTACATTAGAAGCCTTTGCAGGTTTCTTGTTTTATGTGGCTTCCCTTTCATCTTTTTTTTTTTTTTTTTCCAATAAAATTTTCATTATTTCTTGTAGTTTCCTGGCTTTATCATGTCTCTTTCTCACAAAACTTCTGTTGCTGCAAGGTGCACAAACATGCATATGCAAGCACTGAGCAAAGAAGCAGCAAGTCAGTGTCAGGAATATGCTAATTGCTCTACCTAATGTATGCACTATGGTTTCATTTTAAAAGCATAGTGCCAATCATTTAAATGTAGGTAATCAGTAGCATTATGAGAAAAAACGACAACAACAAAAGAAAACAAACAAGCAAATAAAAATAAAACACAAAAAAAACCCCAAAACCAAATAAAACCATCTGGAAAGCCAGTCCATCAATTTTAAATTTAAAAAAAAATTCTTTTCCACAACAAGAAGATGAAGAGGAATCCCTTCAAAGTCACCAGCTTAGGAAAAGCTTATAAAATTTGATGACAAAATCCACATGAAGAAAAGATTAAGCTGAAAAGACTTTTTTTTTTTCCAGGCTTGCAGCCTTTTCCTTTTTTTGTCTGTTGGTCTCACTGTGCTAAAACTGTGTCAAACACACAGCACTGGCAGTTTGGAGGTTGGGGTTCCCTCCTACAACTGAGTCAGTGAGCAAATGGCAGTGAATTTGTGACCCTTCCCCAGTGGGGAAAAAAAGAGATGTTGACTTACCACATTGTGCAGTTGTGGTCCTTATTCTGAGCACATTTATGGACTTCACAAATAAAAGAAAAATACCATTTTCTTGACAAACCTGAATGGGATGAGTTACTGGTCTACTCTCCCTTTTTCTCTCTCTGGATATAAATGTATGTGTGCTTGTATTATTGCATTATTAAAGAATTATTTAAGCAAATAAGAATCTTCATTTTTTTGGGAAGGCAGCACAGAGTTAAGTATTTCCTGATAGGTGCTGTTATTGCACATTTTAATTACAACTTATTTCATTTTATCTACTGAAAAATATCTCTAAGTCTGCAAAACACACTTTTTCTATGCAGATTTAATATACTTAGGTATAGTAGGGTTACTTTTCTCTAGAACTGGAGGGAGGCAGAAATTGGGGAGGAAGAAATACTAAAATGAGATCTTTAAAATCAAATAGCAAACATGACTTTATCTTGATATAGACTCACCATCCTTACACTTCATGTACTGTCATTTTTCCACGATTAATACACCAGAATTTCTTTTTGTTCCCAACGTAGAACAGCTAACATAATAAACCATAGTAGGAAATGCTAAAAACAGATACTGACCAAAAATACTCTTTTTAATTGATTGATTATTTTTGCTTGTTGCTTTTTGCTTGATTATTTTTGCATTCCTATTTTTAAACAGCACTGATATAAAATGTTTCCTCGGCCTTCCTTTACATATACACACGTATAAACATACACATAGGTATATATAGTAAATAAAGCAATGCTAGTATCTTATTGTCCTCATCACAACCCTACAACAATATGTACTGATTCAGAATGAGAATAATAAATTGGCAAAAACAAAACAAGAACAATTTCTAATATTCAATCTGGACAGCTCAGTTGCTTATTATAATGAAAGGAGAGATTAAAACAAATATTACCACTGTGATACCCTCTTTATATCTGCAAATACCAGCTCTGAGATTGGTCTCCAAAGGGTATTTCAGGACCTTACAGGTTTTGCATAAAATGGATGTGGGTGAGGGTGTGTGTTATGGCATTTAACAGAAAGAGCATCCTAAATATGCAGCTGCCTACAGAATCAGGGTTGGACTGACTGTCAGGATATATGAGAAAAATGTCATACACAGGCAATGCCATTACACTTTTAGGCTATAGAATGAAAATAAATGGGATTTTATACTACAGCAAAGGAAAATCTGGCACTTTTACCTGTGGAGTAAGAGTTGCTCATTCCATGGCAATCTTGAGTTTTGGAAGCATTTTACCTGGAAAGGGTGTAAAGGTCTAGAGAGTTTGTTTTCATCATAGATTAAATGTATGCAATTACACAGCCATGGTGCTGGAATAGCTGATGGAACACCACCTGCCATGGTGAATTTGTTGTTTTCATACCCTATAGAGAATCATAGAATGATTAAGGCTGGAAGGGAGCTCCAAAGGGCATCTAGTGCAGCCCCCCTGCAGGGAGCAGGGACA
>JANHGL010006311.1:84864-99638 GCA_024611195.1 Ceyx melanurus | reverse complement strand
GGTGATCCTGCTCAGGCAGGGGGGTTGGACTAGATGATCTTCTAGCTCCCTTCCAACCCCTGACACTCTGTGATTCTTTGATTCCGTGTCTAGTGCTTAGACTGGGTTATGAAGATAGAAAGAAGCAGACACAAATACTGTGTCAGTCTGTTGTCCATTGTGCACTTTGGTCTTTGCACAGTGGCACGAGTGTCCCCTAATGTATCATTGAGCTTCTGGAGCCCACTGATCTTGCTGATTAATCTTATAAGAAGTCAGCAGCACATAATCAGAAACACTATATTCAAGCCAGCATTTGAATCATTAAGTTTCTTGGTTAAGTACTGAGTATTTACATGCTTAGACCTGAAAACTGTTCAGTGTTACACAATAAATTTATTTTTGGATTTGTGAAGGCCTAAGAAATTCTAGGGAAAAGTTTAAATGCTTTTCTAACAGGAGATGGAAGACAGCACTATGATAGATTTTTATGTAATTCTTTAGTCTTTCAAGCTGCCAAGGAGGCTTTCTCAACCTGAACATATCTAATAATGCTGATCATGTTTCTATTCACTAGTAGTTTCTAAAGCCAATTTTGTGAGAAATATGTTAGAAATCTTTAGAAAAAAAAAATGGAGCTACAGTTTAAACCCATGTATTCTAATCTGAAGGTCACAAAGGCTTTCAAATGTGTTGCTTCTAATGGGGATGAGGTGGCTAAATTTTTCTGCTACTCTTTGAAAATATACCCTTAGCAATATCCTAACTCCTCTGCTTCCAACTGCAGATAAGTGACCTTAGAAAGAAAGGATAAGAACAATTTAAATCCAGGTATTTGTTGAATTAGCAACAGAGGAAAATACTATATGGTTCTCAGAATTCCTATGACAAGGCCTGACATCATCATGATGGTCCAGTTCTACAGAGACAAAGGATTTGTGTTGTATGGGCAATAGGAATTTTGCATCATGATTAAAGTGTTTATGCATTTTATAGTTCTAGAAGGTTAACATTAACATATATTTGTGGTAACAAGACATGCTGAGTATGTTAGTTCATTTTTTTATTGAGACACTTTATAATTTAAATTTATTGTAGCTTGTTTTAGTTTAGATTTTTTTCCCTTAAATATATATGCAGCCTATAGATGGTGGAAATGCCATTCCACCAGGCATATGTGGGTGCCTAGAGATTTCAAACTGCTGCCTCAGCTACCCCAAAATGTTCTTCTAGCGTAATTTAGTAATTCATTTCTCATAATTACAACCATTTCACAGTGTTTCAGCAAAGATATTCTTGTGTCACGAGTTAACTTTGTCAGGAAGAACCAGGTAAAAGTAGGAAGAACCAGTTAAAAGTTCCTTTTGAAAGACATCACAGTTTCTGGGAGCACTGATGCATCAAACATATTATCAAAAAAGATGAACATGGTTTTCCTAGATTATTATTTACATTTTTTCATTTATAGAATGGTAGGAGTTGGAAGGGACCTCTGGAGATCATCGAGTCCAACCCCCATTACGAATGCAGGATCACCCAGGAGATGCCACATGTGAGCCACACAGGAACAAATTCAGACAGGTCTTGAAAGTCTCTAGATAAGGAAAGTCCTCTGGCTATTTCCTAGAAAAAATGTTGCTGTTACCTTTCTAGAAAAAAATGCTCATTTAAGCATTAATATTTTTTTTTATCAGATTTTTAATTAATAATTTAGATTATTTTCCAGAAATCATAGACATTCTTCAGATTCTAATGAAGCTGCAATTAATTTCCCTTGTTCTTACATCCTAATAACCCAACTTCACTAGGTTGAAGTATTTAATGCTTTTTGATTATACTTGCTCTAAATTATCGCATAATCTGCTTTTTCAAATGTCCCTGACATAGAATGAACAAATTACATCAAGCAGACTGACCAAACATTTCTTCGATAAACACTTCTTCGTGTACCTTTTGAAACACTTGGACAGTTATTTGTTAAACTTCATCATTATCTGACCCTGGTTGTCTTTGGACTTTACTGGAAGCAGATACAGAAAAAAAAAAAAAAAATATTTTTTTTTTTCCAGATTACAACCTACCAAAAAGTCACTCCAGGAATTTTCATCTTAATTTTATTGACATCAGTAATTACAGCTTCTTATCTTAGGTTTTATTTGAGCTTGCAGAACTCGCTAGCTTTATTCATAATGAATCTAACCTTTTCTTGGTGTTCTCTGCAGCCTCTGAAATTAACATACCCTTTTCTTCAGGTGTCAGATCTCTGACATTGTTCTTCAGACTTTGCACATGCCCTCTCTTTATCATCCACAAGCAGCCCTGCTGCTCATTTGCTCACCCAGCCCTCAAGATCTGAGAATCTTGCTTGTGAAATGCTAGTGGGAGCTGGCAACCCTGAGAGGAAAGACAAAATTATTTTCAACTCAAAATCTCTGATCATAACACATAATAAGATTCATTATTATATTTCACCCTGACCTATATAATTTCCATAGGAACTGCTTATCTAAAACACTTTTTAAGAAAAAATAAACTGTGGGAATTTAGCATTTGGAAAAAATGCAGTCACAGAGCAGAACTAAGAGAGAGAGGCTCAGAAGAAAGCTCATTGCTAAGGATTAAACCTATAATATGTCAAAAGTAGATACCAGTACTGTAATTACAATTGACACTAATAAAAACATTAAGTATTTTAAGTCACAGACACCTTTCAAGGACTTACTAGTAAAATAAAATGTAGACAAGGATCATCTCATCTAATTGTCAGGTGGTTTTTTTCACAGTTTCTCAAGTCTCTGGGAGAAAGAAAGAAATCTAATACAGTCCTGAATACTCTCCTGTGTACTTCAGATATTGGTTGCACACTATGATTAAGACAAAAAATCCAGTCTTGTGTAAACAGGAAGTTTGTCCCAGTTGACAACTAGACACTTCTTGATAACTTTTAATATGTTTAAATTCTTCTGATTTGGAGACCCTAGGTTCTCCAGCCCTCTGGAGAAAGTAAGCTGACTTTATACCAGAGGACATTCTCAAGGAGAGTGAAATATTTTCACATAAATCCTGGCATAAGTAAGAAGCAAAGATTTCAAGTGTTTTCACCTTCTTTGATGAAGGTAGGATTTTCCACCTCTAACACCCAGCACTGCTGACAGATAAACATTTCCTCAGCAACTTACACCTTCTAAGCATGAGGGACAGTGCAAAACTCTTGTTTTATGAACTCTGCAGTATTTCACCCATGAAGATCTTCAACAATTGATTAATGATATTTCCTACCTGTGCATCTTTCCTTCTCTGATTCACATGTAGAACTCTATGTCAGGGCTGTAAGTTTCTGTTAGATGCATTTGTACATCTGTAAGAAGACACACCTCAACACACACATACATAACTATTGCTGTTAACTTCTGCAGAGTTTCTCACTGCAGCTGGCAGAAAACAGCACAAAAACTTGAAAAAAAAAAAAGCAAATTATAATTCAATCATTTTTGTATAGAACATATGTCTTTATATAGAAATAGTTGGTTTAGAGAGACTAATTGGTTCATTCCATTCACAGTGATATATTTACTAATATTGCTGATTTGTAGCCCTACACAGCTTGGAATACTCCAAGCAGTTTTACATATAAAATTGATAATGACATTTAATTTATTGATTTGCAAATGACAAATCTATTTGGTATAAAAAGTTTATTGGTTCATAAGAATGAAATATTGATTTTTGTGTGTAATATAAGTTTTAGATGTGCACTTAAGTAGAGGCAGAAGAACAGACTACAATGCTTGGTGGAAGTCTATCAAGTTTTTCAACCGTATCTTTATTTTGCAGGGTTTATAGCTAGGTAATAAAGAATGAGTTTGGGCTGAATCTTCTTTTAAGACAATAATGTATCTACAGGTTGACATCTCAGTCAAGAGTACTTTTAAGTGCATTCACAAAACAGGTTGGTCACTGTTCAGCAGAAGATGTTTAGAATAAATACTCATTACTGTAACTGTAGATTTATTTCTGTCTATAATTCCTGCAACTGGCAATTTGGCTTCTTCTGTTTTCAGTGAAAGAAAATAATGTGTTTATTGAAGAATAATAAAAAGTGTTTTAAAAGTGCTGTATGCTTTATAGACAAGTAGGGTGTTGACTTAATGTTCAACCTGATGACCCTGAAGACAGCAAAAGTATTTCAATAACCTGAAATATTAATGAGTTAATTCCCCTTAGCCCTGGGGCAGCTAAAAGTTCAATCACATCACAACAGTGTGCCCCAATCTCAGCAAGGCAGAAGTGCAGTTCACTGACTTGCAGATTCCTGTTATCCATGTGAGTATTTTTATCATTGTGTCCAATGACTAGCAAGAGCAAGGTGATGAGCTGCATTCCCAGTGAAACTTTCTATTTCTGTATAAAGTTCATATTAAGATGTTTACTTTGTATAATAAGTTTATACACTGAAGTGAAAAACTTCCCACCAGTGTGCAGAAAAGCTTTTGCTGGTGTTGCATGGGGACACAAGTAGTCAGACACCATCTCTGAAGAAAATTAGCCTTATATGTTTCTGTTTTCCCTTCCTGTGCTATTCCATTTCTCACTTTTCCTGTCCTGGCTCTGCTGATATGACTGATTTGTGGGACTAAAAGTGAGGTAGTAAGACTAGGTTATTATTTTAGGTCCCATCGAACAGAAATAGTCTAGTCTGATCTATTCTGCAATCTTTTCTTTTCTTTTTTTTTTTTTTTTTTTTTTTTGTATTCTGCTTGTCTGGGGGACAATGGTTCCCAACCTGTGCCCAAAGGCCAGATGTATTTTAGTTGTAATACTCAGTACTGTGATGGAAGAAGCCCTGAGGGCTCACCTCAGACCAGGAATCTTTCAGAGGGTTTTGTTTCGCATCCAGTCAGACACAGAAGAAACACAGAAGGAACAGCATCTCTAAGAACAACCTTGTTCCCCAGTTGAGATGCTGTGGAGTGGAGGGATTGTCTGGGTCTTCCTAAGTCTGGACACTGCATTGAGACAGTACTTACACTGAATGAAGCAAGTTTCAAGAGTTTCTTGAAACTAAATTTAGACATGCAGCTATGAATATTTTTTTTTTCTTCATTTATGCTGCCTCTAAATATCTGCTTTATTCTAATTTCCATTTTGTAGTTAAATAAAATGTGTATTTTTTTCCTCCAAAATATCTCACCATCTGGTGATAAGATATATTTCAAGTCTGGAAAAACATTTGGTTTTTGTTCTCAAGGAAGTAACAGCCCTAAACATAGGTTTAGCTTGAATAGATAAGTTGTGGTATAGAACAAAAAATAAAAAAACCAAAAACAACAACAACAAAATAAACAAACAACAAAACCCACAAACAAATAAACAAAAAGCCCCCAACCAACCAACCAAGCAAACAAAAAAACCCCACCAACTTAGACCGAGCTGTTAAACAGGTTTGGAATTCAAGCTTTAAGAAGGGTTAATTAGTAGATTTAGGTTTTAGGTAATTAGTAGATTAGCTTTACCAGAAACAGGAAGGTGTGGACAACATAATTTCTTCACATCTTAAATGCTAGTCAAAAGAGTAACACTGTTTATTCAACAACAGAAGAGGTGACATCTAGTCTCAACTAGAAGCCTACTATAGATAAGAGTTAATGGGATTTGAAATGGGTTTTCCTTCAGATGCACCACAATTTTTATTTTTCCCATTCTGAATTTTGCTTTTATTATGAAACAACTTGCTGAACATAATTGAATAGAATTAGATGCACTGTGCTAGTTATGTCTCTGCTGATCTGCTGTGATTTCAAGATTTTATAGAATGCCTGGTATGAGATGTCACAGAATCACACAATGATCATGGTTGGAAAGGACCTCCTAGATCACTGAGTCCAGCCATACCTACCAGAACAAAAACCACCTAAATATTAGACCATTAGAAATAAAAACACAAGCCCCCTCCATGCCTGCCCCTAGAGAACGTTGTGAAGCACCATGTCAACTCGTTTCTTAAATACTTCCACAGATGGTAACAACTACTCCCTGGGCAGCCTGTTCCAGTGCCTCACCATCTCCATGAAGAATTTCTTCCTACTATCTGATCTAAACCTCCCCTGCTGCAACTTCAGACCATTGCCCCTGGTTCTGGCATTAGTTACTAAGGAGAAGAGGCCTCACCCACCTCTCTGCCCTCCTGTCAGGTAGTTGTAGAGGGCAATGAGGTTGTCCCTCAACCTCCTCTTCTCCAAACTAAACATGCCCAGCTCCCTTAGCCTCCCCTCATACAATTTTTTTTTCTAAACCCAACATGAGCTTGGCAGCTCCTCTGGACACGTTCCAGCATCTCAATGTCTTTCCTATAAAGAGGGGCACAACTACTAACACACTACTCAAGATGAGACCTCATAAGGGCCAAGTACAAGTTCATGATAACTTCCCTTCTCCTGCTGACCACGCTTCTCCTTACACAAGCCAGGATGCTGTTGGCTTTCTTGGCCACCTGGGCACACTGCTGCCTCATGGGCAGTTTTATTTATTGCATGTATTTATGCAGACACTGGTTTTCGCACTACTTCAGTCCTTGTGCTCACTTGGAGACATGAAACTTCTGAAACTGTCTACTGATGGCCATGACTAGCCTTAGAATTACTGCTCGTATAGAGGCAGTGCCTGGGTACTCCAAAGCTGAGTATCTACATGGCACAAGCCAAAGCTTTGTGTCAGAAAGCTTGCAATATAAATGAAAGATAAACGGTTATCATATCTGTGAATATCATATAATATCTGTGAATATCTGTGAATCATAAACAAACTGCAAAAATAAAAAGCAAAAGGGAAAACAGGAGATAAAGAGATACTTATCATGACTAAGATAAGTTTTAAAGAATGGTGAAAAAGTGAATAAATAATACATTTGTAGATCCTGCTGTTAGCTTCTTTACCAAAGAACCTTCTACATAATGATTAGGAGTCATAGCCCAGAGACATTATTTGGGGAACCTGACAATTGAGCTGTAAGTGTAATTGTGAGTAAACTGATTAATGTGTAAGAGTATCTAGAAAGATGTTGATACATTTAAAGTTCTTGCAAAAACCACATAGATGAGTAACTTTTTTAAGGAATATTTATTTTCAGTTCCACTTAAACAACCTACTTTTGTAACACATACTGAAATCTTTAGGAAACATTCTAAGAAATTTCAGGATTTAGCGACAGGGATAAAATAAATGCATATCAGTTCTCCAGATTAAAATACAGAATATGTTTTCATAATTCTGCATTTTATTATGTTGCTGCCTTTTGGTATGCTTTACATTAAAAATACATGACTGACACTCTTTATACCAGTAAGCCTTTTTATTGAAAAAAAAAATATTATTGCATTAAACTACATTCCCAGGAATTTCTTGAATAACCTAAAAAAAAAAAAAAAAAGCTGCGTTGCATGTACAATAGTGCAATTCACTTTGCTACTGTTTAATATAAAACACTTTATACAGGGAATACAAAACAAAATTACTAGTTTACATATTATACTAGCCAGATATTTATCCAGTTTTAAATACAAACTTAACACTTTCAAAATCAATCTGGTCAAATGGCATTTTTATGAAAAACTGCACAACAAATATGCATGTTAAATGTACTCCAGAAGTGCCTGTTACCAAAAAGAACCCAAAAACCCAACCCTAAAAAATATTTTTATTGTTATGTAAATCAGGACACTTTTGTTATTGGAACTTTGCAGTGTAGGTGACCTGTTTTCTTAGATTATGTATCAAGAATATACAATCAAGCTCACATATATTATTAACTTGGAGTGTATGTATCACTGCCACCTGGATACTGTAAGTCTTTAAAACTAAGTCTAAATAAAATAAAAATTGTACCACGGCTCCATACATCACGCTTAATTATGCTTTAAATTATAATAATAATAATAATAATATATATTTATAGTACATTACCGATGAATAGTAAATATGGCAGCAAATAGAGTTAATATATCACCTCAGATGGGCTGATAATTTTATTAAATTTTGCCAAGAAAACACCTTCTGTGTACTAAGAACGTTGCTGGACATTCCCTTTGTTGTCAGTCAATGATTGTTGTTTTGCTATCGTGCTTCTTTCAGTTCCATCTCAATCTCTCTTTTTTTCCCATCAATAACTCTCAAAATCCTAATTCCCATTGTTCCAAGAATAACTTTAATTTTGATTGTCTATTCATCTATTCATTACCAGATCATCCTTGGTGGCCTATACACTGAAGCATGGACATCCTATGATTTGGTTCCTTTTTAGAATCCCACGGTTCGTGCATACAATAAGGGGAACACATATAACCATTTTCCACAAATGATCTACTTAGTAGCATATTGTTAAGCTTAAATTGGTCAGGTTTGTTTTGTTTTGTTTTTTTTTTACCATAGGAATGTCTACAATATTAATGCCTGTAAGAAGCAGGGATATAAAACGTTAAAGATGAGATGAGCCTATCTTCTGTTCCACCTTTTTTCCCTCGGTGTTATCTACTTGGGATTCAAATGAACTCTTATATACAATGAGAACAGATTTTTTTAATTTTTCTTAACTAGGAATGGAACTGAGACCATAAATGTTAAAGTTTGTAGGGCTGAAAATGTATGTTTTAGGTTGGTATTATCCCTGAACTGGTGGTGATGGCTTTGCAGCTGTCAACCTCTTCTAAGGTGCAGGTTGACCTGCTCTTTTAAATAATTCAATTCAGAGAGTTTCTACAGTGTTATAGCTAATATTTCCAAGTGGTCCACTGAGTAAAGCAATAATTTCAATCACAGAAATACCCTACAATTAAAATTATATTGAATCATAAAGTAACTCCAAAATGGCATGAATCCATTTTGTTGATTAAATTAATAAATCAACAAGGAATCCAACAAAGGATATTTGAGGGGTTTTTTTTAAAAACAAAAATATTTTGCTTCTGATCAGTCTCCAGATTTTTTCCTGACAGCTCTTACTTGATGGCTAAAATGTTAAATGTCTAATGAAACGCAAACTTTGAAAATACAAAACAAGCAGTTACAACTTGTAAATCCATTTGAAAAGTTTGGCATAATACCAGTTTGTGCTGTAGCAGCTGCTTTTAGAAATTAAAACAATTCCATTTTATTGCAATGTATCAATCTATTTTGATTTAAAACTTCGTTAGAAAATTGGTCCAAAATTGTGTTTTAAATACTCAATTTGAATACCCAGTTTCTTCAAATAGCCAAATATAATGGAACAATATACTTTTATTGTGATTTGTATCAAATATCAAAGATAAATTATCAGTTGTGCACTGCATTGTTGCCATTATTTTAATGACCTAATTCAAACAAAAAGGTACTGTCTGTTGAACACTTCCCTGTCCAATTATATTAGGAAGCGGGCCTGCAGTCTAAACAAAATTATGAACTTTTCATGTTAAATATCCCATGTTCAGTTAAAAACATTATGAAAATAATCCAAATGTGCCATTCAAAGCGTTGCTGAAGCTCTCACCTATTTCAAGATACACAGCTATTACTAGCAATTCCAATTTACTAGCATTACCCTAAAGGTTGGATACAAGCATTCAAACATTGCAGATTCAGAACTTCAGTTTGTATGTTGAGAGTTTGGGAAACCACATGAGAATCTCAATTTACTTGTTTAGATTCAATATAACTTGCAATGCTGAGAACTGTGGTTTGCTATGAGACTTGATTCGGAGAGACAGTTTCTGCTCAGAATTTTATTTTTGCATTCTTATTATTTTATAGGACCAGCCAATTGTTTGTTTGTGAAAGGGATGAAACACATTTACACATTCTTTGGGCGAGACTCTGCCACACGTCAGAATTCTGGTGGGAAGGAAGTGTTGCAGTCTTGGCTAAGGATCTGAGGCTCAAAGCCAGCATGAGCTGCCTGGCATCTCTGGGATACTGCAGCTCGCCCCTCACATTCCCTTTGCGACAGCCACAGGCAAGCAATGCTTGGCTTCAGCTACCTCTTTCCCTTGCCTTCTTGGATGCTTGGCTCAGGGAGAGGAGTAGCAGCCTTCTTGTGCCAGCACAGTCCCCTACACTAAGGGAATTTTATTTATTTTTTTTGCTGTGTACCTGTGACCAAACTGCAGTCCCTTTACATTGTCCAAGCAACATATCCCAAGGATGAAATAAATAAATTATCGTTAAGATGTTTTTGTGATCCTTTTCTTCCAGTGTTAACTCATCACGCCTCACTCTGAGGCTCCTCAGTTTATTTTGGCCAAGGCACAGAAGCAGGGACTTGTGATTCAAGATACCTTCATTTTTTGCTCAGTCTGAAATACTTTAACCAGACCAAATACTATGCCCTTGCACATACACATTCAAAAACCCAAACCTTTGAGGAGTGTCAAGATTGCTCTACCTTAAATTGCACTACTTTAAATCACTCATCATCGACATTCTTGGTCCCATTGCGTCTGGGTTCTGTGATCGAAATTTTACTGACAGTCACAGACTTCAGGCTGTACTTTCCCACTCTTCTGTAGAATGACACTAGCTGGACCCCATCTTGTGATAATGCCAAAAAAGGCTTTAGAACAGCTTTCACTCAGTGATATGAGAACAAAATCAACAGTCATATGCTGTCAGCCAGGATGCAGACATGAAAATATTTGCCACTGTGCTCTCAGTAAAACAGTAGATTTTCCCTCAGACATGTAATTAAACACTGAATAATTTATTTTACTCAAATTTGGTTTTGGAGCCATGGTGTAATCTTTTGGGCTAGTTTAGATAGTTAGGAACACTGAAAACCTCTTTTATTGTAGGCAGCTGTTGGGTCTGGCTAGAGCAAGAATGATGATGGGGCTCTTGCCCTTGGAATAATGGAAGAACTAAGGGGTTTGGATGTATAGAAGGTGTGGCAGCATTCAGGTGTGGTGCAAATAACGCCGGGATATATGCAGTGTGTGGCAGTGTGGGGAAGGTCAGTGGGGAAGGGTGCAGAGGGGTGGTGGAGACAAAGTGCAATGGATGTCCTGTCAGCAAAGCAGGGTGGGTTGGAATGAGGGCTGGAGCTAATGGGGAAAGTGATATGGGGGCAAAATGTGCCTGGGAGAGGGGGTGGAGCTGTGCCAGGGAGAGATGGCTGCTGTGAGGATGCACAGATGCTGAGACGGCAAAGCGCTGCAGCAGTGTGTGGTGAATAGTGGTGACAGAAGCATGCTGCTGAACAGGGAGGGCAGGAACTGCTGGTGTTGCAGAAAAGGCAGCTGGTCCTGGGGCAGGCAAAACCTTCAGGTGTTTTGCCAGAAGTTGTTTCTGCATATGCTGCTGAGCTTGCAGCTGCAGCAACCTGTATTTGTCTATTTCCTCTGCTGAGAATGTGACAGGCTGCTGCGTTAAAGCAGGGGAGGTGGATTTACTGTACGCTTCTAGGTCATTTACTGTGTCATCATACTTCTGTAGAGCATTGTCACAAAGAGAGTCTGAACTGCCTTCTGCCCGGGCCGAGTCCATGTTTACATCATGTAGTTCTTCTTTGGTGTCTGTTGAATTAGCGACAACAGAATATCTATTAGAGGAAAAAGCACCAGGGAAATCATTTGGTACTGGGTCACAGCTTTGTATAAAGGGTTGCACTTCACTAATGAAGAGACTGGATTGTTCCTTTATTGCTGTGTTCCTTTTTATTCTCTGGCTCTGGTAGCCTGCTCCTATTTGAATGATGTCTTTAAAAAGGCAATGATCATAATCAGTGCCTGTTGAAAGAGCAACATCAGTTATCTCTGATGCTTCAAAGTTGTTTTTCTTCACATTGTTTTCCAAGGAACTGATTTCATTATGCCCCGTGTCATTTTTACCTATGCTTAGCAGTTTCTCTGGCAAAGGTAACGTTGCAATGTCATCTACTGATGATGAAAACTGAAGAGCAAAGTGACTTTGAGAGTGATCCTTTAATTCTACCCCACAAGTGTTTGAAAATCTCTCTGAATTATGCATTTGTTCCTGGGTTTTCTTGGACTGCACTCTTTCTAACAGCAACTTGGCTGTCAGTGACTTTCTTTTTCCACATAGGTCTTTTGCCAGTGTTTCAGAAGAGCTGGTCCCAAAGCTTTTTAACTGGCCATTCACATTCATGGAGTCATAATGCGCAGTTTCAGCCTTTCCAGGTTTGGTCTTAGAAGTTCTTTCTGCGTTCTCTTTCTCTTTTGTTTTGTTATCACAGTTGTTAGTCTCTTTTGAGAAGGATCCTGAGCTGCTACCTCTTGATACTCTGCTAGGAGGTGATCTTTCACTGCTTCTAGAATCTCTAGTGGAACTACTTTTGGAGCTGTGGGAACATCTACTTCTACTGTGCACTTTGCCAAGGTGCCGGTATCTGCGTCTGCTCTGTTTAGATCTGTCTCTGTGGTGCAAAACTTTATGTCTCGAACATCTTTGAGATTTAATTGTGCCCCTCTGTGTACAGTTTCTAATTCTGTGACTTCTACTATGACAAAGACAATCCTCGTCTGTATCATCCGAAGTGAAAATAAACTTGTGCTTTCTGTGTTTACATTTGTGCCTTTTAGTTGCCTTGCTTTTTCTTTTACAGCAAAAAAGCAAATGATTTCTGCTGTTATTGTTTGATGTGGAACTCATGTAACTCATGTAGCTACTTGTACCACTAATTGAAGTGTCAGAATAGCTGGAATGTCTGTCAGAGGAGGACTTCTGAAGAGGTGGGAAGCTCCAGCACCTCATGTAACTTCCACACCCCTCATTTTCTGAATATCTGCCGTTTGAAATGGATTTATAACTAAGGAAACTTCCACTAGAGTCTTTTCCACTGTCACTTATGTCACTGCTGCAGCTGGCCCCATCTTGAATGGATCTGCAATTGTTTTGGTTTTCACATTTTTCCTCAGAATAAATGAAATTACATTTTGCAGCTTTAGACTTTTTAATCCTGGACATAAAAGCAGAGAAGGAAATGCTTTCATTTCTAATGTTCTGTTTTTTTCTTTCACAGCTATGAGAATGATGTTTTAAAGGTCTTCTCAGCATTGTTGTATGAAGATTTTTTTCTGTCACATAATCTTTTTGTGAGACACCAAGGTAAGCAGGCACTTTGGGTATATTTTCATTCAAATAATCTGTAATGCATTTATGACCATTTTCATTCATTTCTTTCCCTATGTCTGACTCAGCTTTTTGCTTGACCTCTCTTGGATTTAGGGAACCTTTCTTCTTCTTTGGTTTCAACAACTGATTATATTGTTCATTTGACATTTGCTTGTGTTTTATTAAACCTGAGGCTTCATTTTCATCTGCAGTCTTATTTGTAGAGTGCTCTTTATAACATGCTTTGTTTGTTTCATGCTGTTTACCATCTCTGTGATTTAAAGAGAGTCTGAAGTCAAAATACAATGGATTACAACCATATGAAATACAGGGCTCAGTTTTTGTAAACAAAAGTAGTTCCGTGGGCCACTGCAGATCAGTGGTGCCATCTTTGCTCACTACATGGAGGAAAGGCAATGCCTGGGGCTTCAACTCTTTAACCAAGGTCTCCCTTGGCAATGTTTCCATATTCCCATTTGTGGTTTCTGAACATTCCAAAGATCTTTCTCTTCTTACCCCTCCAAGACTGTCATCAATGTTTATGGATGCCAGCTCAGGTGCTGGCTGTTGGCGGAGCTCAGGTAACTGGTCAGGCAGGTGAGCATTGCTGTGCTTGTAGGTGTTTGGCTGGGTACAAAAATTGCTAGTTTGGCATGAAGGTGAAATGAGAGTTTCTAACAATTGCTCAGACTCAATCAAGTTGCTGTCTTGCTCTGTTTCTCTAAGTGAATCAAAAAAATCAAAATTGGAAAGCTGTATTTTGACTTTGGAAAACGAATGATGAGCATCGACCTTTTCTTCTAATTCTCTATCACTATTTTTATCATTTTCCTTTAGCATTTTAGACCTTGCAGCTACGTGATTTGATGCACTGTTATCCAAATCAATTTGGTCTTGTGTAATAGGTGGCCCTTTATCCAAGCTTGCTTTCACATCTTCCTCCAAAACCGGACTAGAACGGCAGCCCTCAAGAGCTTGCTTTGTTTTATGGTTGGGGGATTCACTACAATCATTTCCTTCTTCAGAGTTCTCACTGAAGACAGATGCTGAGGACTCAAGCTTCAAAGGGGCTTTTTTAGAGAATGAGAAAGACACACCTGCCCTTTGGGAAGTATTGGTGTTATCTGGGAACACTTGTGAGGCTTGGCTTCCAGTTGTAAGGGGTCTTTCAGAACGGGGCTGGTGTCTGCTTATGATAAGCTGCTGCTTCTCTAATGTGCTGCTGGAGAAGCCTCGTCCTTCACTTGTGCCACCTCTTTCAGAACTGCCTGTGACCTTGCTGCCCTTGTGCAGGAAAATGCCATCTGGGGATTGCTGCTTCTCCGTGACTAACCTGGGCGTTTTAAGCAGTGGTCCACTCCCAGTGATGCTGTAAGGTAATAAAGAAATCAGTCAAGAAAGTGGTACAAATTAACTCAGTTAAGACAGAACTTTCATTTTACAGTGTCTGTCTGGTACAGGGTGTCACTCCTGCTGTTACAAGGGAAAATTAAGTTTCAAAAGTTTCTAAGGGTTAAATGTGCAATCTAGCCCTGAACTTGGGCTTCTTTATGGACAAGACAGTCTTTAAAGAAAGGAAAATATGGTTTGAAGTCGTGAATTCTCTTTTTCAGAATTATGCTGGTGACAGGAGGAGGACAGAGGTGATGGGATGGGACAGGGACAGACGGACACCGACGCTTTAGCTCTTTCACGACCCC
>JANHGL010006311.1:59701-74181 GCA_024611195.1 Ceyx melanurus | reverse complement strand
CTGCCAGTGCCCACTGCTGGCTCATGGCCAGCTTCTCAGCCACCAACACCCCCAAGTCCTTTTCTGCAGAGCTGCTTCCCAACATATTAGCAAGCTCCCAGTGTAACTTTTCACAAAGTTTGTTCAACTGTTGCACCAGCTCAAAATTGACTGTTTCTTATTCCTTTCTTAGTATGAGCAGACATCATTTAGGTCAGACCATTTACTTGCTATTATTAGTCAACCCCCAGTCTCAGCTTACTTAAGTAGGTGAAAACATCCATTTCTGACAAAATGATCCTTTCTGATAACCTACCAAGAGTAAATCAGTTCAGCATGCTGTAAATTGCCCAATCTTTTTCTATTCTGCTTCATTTCATTAGAGATTCAAATCTCAGAAGAGCACCTTAGAAGGCACTGAGGCAGCTGAAGCTGAATTTCAGTCACAGCTTTACATCTGCTATTCCAAAGCCTTCACAGCACAGGTTAGCAGCAGTGCCAGGCTGCAGGTTCAGTCTGTGGCTGCTTCCACAGCTGTGCTTTAAAAACCAACACCAAAGGCAGAGCAGAATTCAGCAAGTGCAATGGCTAAAAATATGCCCATGCTACAGTAAGTTTTCAGAACTGATGCCCTACTTGTCTTCCTGCAACTTTTAAGGAAAAAAAAAATAAGGGTGAGCAAAACATGCTGCACTCTTCCATATTTACCCTCCAAACACAAGAGTGCATTGTGCACTAAATCAGATATTACAAAAGTCTAGCTCTTTGAATACTATATGAGTAAGAATTCAAGTCACACAAGCATCTTGTTCATTAGTTGAAATCTAAATCACATACATAATTTGAACTCTAAATCAAATATGGAGGTTGTTTGCAAGCCACCAAGAGATGCAGAACTGCAACTAACATCTATTAAAATGCATGCAAAACACATGTATGTATATGCATGCAGATTAGCTGCCAGATGTCAGGGAGAATCTGAGTTGCTGGCATGAGAAAGTTGTTGACAGAGAATTTGCTGATCACTGATCCTGGTTATTCACACTTTCTCCATAATGGTGCAGGGTTTTTTTTTTCCAAATTTCTTTGCGGTATCAGTGTATATTTATTTAATATAATATGTATATATGTCAATGAAGAAAACTAAAACCAGCTACAGCACATTTCTTGGTTGTTTCAGCCTGTGGGAGATGCTTCTCTCTTTAATATACTATCAGTGGCACTGGGATATGAAGGATACATCAGAAACTGACATGATATTAGGCAACAATATTAGAAATAGTACATCCTGGGGTAGATGCTATTTAAATCATGTTAAGAAATTATTTGTGGGAAGAAAAATATCATCTCAGATTTTTACATTTAGAACCAGAAAAGATGTCATCCTGCCCATGGTTTTACACGAGCAAAAGTCTAAAACCAAGATGGGAGTGCAGAGAGGGTTCTGTCAGATTCAACAAAGAGAGACAGCTCCTTGGGATAGGTTTTGAGGTTCTGTTTGAAGGAGGAAAGCTGGAGTAACAAAAGCCCAGAGGCAGTCTGCCAATCTTTTCTTTAGCAGGAATAGATAACCTAGCAGTTTGGGTAGGGATTGAGAGGTACAGATGGAAGTCTGTGCTCCACTTTAGATTTTAAATCCCAGCTGCTCGGTACCTTGTCTCCCTCTCTCTGAAAGGGAGAAATATTATCCTTATTTCACAATAGTCCTGGAAGGAGAAATATATAAGACAGTAGCTGGGTACTTAAGTATTTAGAATACAATGATATTTCTGTGAACATGCAAGCATGAGTCAGACAGAAGAGTGGAAGAGAGTGAATGCTAAAAGCTGTCACAGGCAGATCTCCACCACTCACACACGAGGAGCAGACAGAGGAGGATTTGGGATAAGTTCCACGTGGAATGAAGATCAGGAACAGATGCAGCTGCAGTGTGAATGCCAGAGCCACAGAGCAATGCAGCCACTACAGCAGCATCATGGAGCTGGGAACACACAAGGCACGGGGCTGTTCCAATCTGCTGGTACAAGCTCCCCTACTAAGTCCCATTTGTGGTGATTTTCAGGCAAATATATTAACTGTGGCTAGAGAAAACACATTCCAGTTTCTCAGCATCTCAACAAGCTTTAGGTGTACCCTAGTAACAAAGGAAACAGCCACAAAGCTTTCATTTATACCAATGAGTATGGAACTGCACTACTTGTATTAAATGCAAAATAAGTTTGGATTTGCCAGCTCTCTCCACATGGAGTTTCATTTAACACTCATTTAGCTACTACATCTATTGCTGTTAATAGGCCTTTTGTGCTTCTCTCTGCACCACTATTGTAACAAGTAGAAACGACGAAGCCCAGAGCTCTAAGCATATGGAATTTTCCAGGTCACATGTTAAACCCAAGTGCTGGACTCTGCTGGGCACAGAACATTGAGGAAGAAAAAAAAAAACTGGATTCTAACCATATGTTTTGAAATGAAACAATATGCTCATTCTGTCACAGCTGAAAACTTCAATAACTGCTTTACAGTTAGCAGCAATAAGGAGGGAAAGTCAGCTCAAAACAGCATTTACTGTGGAATAGAAAGTAATTACAGCACAGTAATGAGAATGGCCAATGGATGGAACACCAAACCTGATGTTACAATATTAAGTTATACCACTGCCATCATAAATATTTATTAGTATACAGGGATTAAAAAACAAATAAGCAAAAAGCAAACAGAAAACTAGACGATATAAGTGGGATTTGGTTTGTTTTAACTATTCCAGGCCACAATTTTAATGTTTCAGAGGATTATAAAAAACAATCTGTCCTTTTACCAATGGAGCTAAGATCAGTGACAGCGACGTGTGACTAGTCAGGTTAACATTTAATTGCAATTATAACATAGGTTAAGCACTCAAGGGGACAAAAAGAAACATAAAATAGGATAAGGCCAGTGCCTAGAATAAACTCCCAGCACTGTATGAGCTGATGATGAGCTCACAATTCACACCAGGCAGTCCCTTTGCCACTGGGGGAGCAGGAGGGTTCCACTGTGCACACATCCCTGAGAAAAAACCCACTTTGTGTTTTGTTTCCCTAACTACAGCCACTGCCCTTAGTAACTCAGGATTTGTCCAGGTTAGAAACTGCCTTTGGTGTTTCAAGCAATTAAAAAGAATCCAGAAAATTACTTAATGGCACTCACAAACTGTTACACAGTTACTGGGAAGTTCTTGTAGCCTGCATTTCTGTTGGAAAAAACAACAGTGAGACAGGAAGAGACTAATCCCTTCCCATCTCCAAGACTCTATTCTTGGTGTGGTATCTGGGATTCTTTTTTGTGACTTCATTTGGCATTTTGCTGTTGCTATGTTGTTTGGATCATGTTTGTAGACTCCCCACACCTTCTGCATTCAAATTTTGCACTGGCCCCACACAACAGAAACCTAGAATCTCATATTTTGATTTTTTTTCTCTATATGATCGTAATCTATGGAGTTATGATCAGCAGTATTTACACTATAATTTCAAATTTAATTAAAGCAATTAGAAACAATATTCAGAACTTGTTTTCATGAAAGAAAAACCAAGAGCATCTTAATAATACAGGCCCTGGCTACAACAGCATTATGCATATATATTAGTATATAATATATAATAATATGAGATAAATGTAGTCTTGTTTAGGTGTGCCACTGAGTGAATTTTAGATTAAAAGGTATGGTCAGGCCAAACAGCGAAAAATAATATGTGTGTGTAGGACATTAAAGGCAGCCATAAGCAGAAACCTCATCAAATATCTCAAGGGAGTAAAATGTTTGGTTTTTTTTCTAATAGGGTGTACTGTGTAGCCACAACAACAACAAAAAAAACCCAAACCAAGACAAAAAGTTGGTTTTGGTTTTTTTGTTTGTTTGTTTGGGATGTCTGGGTATTTTTGTATTCAGTCAAATTCTTTCTCTAGTATTTGCTTGAAGCAGACTGATCTCTTCTGGAGTAGGAGAGTTAAAGGCAACCAGGAAGCTAGCAGCAATAATATCATAATGCCTGCTCAGAGTAAAAGAGGTTTAATAAATGACATTTCCTTGCATTTTTTGTCAATAAACAAAGGCCACAAAGGACTTCTGTAATCACCTAATCAAAACCTTTCAATAACACAAGACAAAGGACATCCTGATTGCTATGTTTTAACAGAAAACTTGTTAAAATTATGCTACTTTGACAACATCTGTCTCACAGAAATTACATTAAACGAAATTAATTTCATTATCATTGTTTAATATGTTATGGAGTCCAGTATCACTCAAAGTATTTTCCCTGGCACTGATGTCAGGATGACAGATTTTCCTGTTTATTCTTTTTAAATCCTAGCATGGAATTATCTAGCTTCCAGCATGATGCATTTTCCTCTAATGCTCTGAGACTTACTAAAAATCAACATTAATGATTAGGAGAATTTATGGACGTCTCTTTCCTAATACTTAAATGCTGGTCACCTGAACCTGCTGATACAAAAATATTTTACTTTAAATTATGTTGTTTAATATTCTTCTTGGCTATTGGCAGAGTGATACTTCACTATCTTCATAAACACCATAGATGTGTCTAAATCATCTGGCTTAGTCCCAATTATAGAACAGAAATCTGTGTTGAATAGTCCTTGTTACATCACTGCTAACAAATAATTAAATTCTATTTGGAGCAGAAGATTCTTTATATTCTGAATATACTTTCAGAAACCTTCTTGCCCTCACCTCTCATCACTACAGATTTTCCTCTTGCCCTTTTATATCCTCCATCACTTTTTTCCAGTTTCTTCACTTGTGATTTAAAATCTTTACCATCCATTTTTCCTTTCTCTCCTTTATTATAAATTTTAGCCACAGAGAATTTCCTTTCCTGCTGAACAGGATTAGCTATTTATAACCTATTTGCTTATAACCTATTTGGTTTTCAGGGATTTGGATTCGTAGACCATCTTCCATGAGCTCTTTAAAAATTCCTGGGTCTGTCTCACATCATTCCATTTGAATTCCTTCTCCCAGTCTATCTGGAGAGCTCATTCAACTTTATGAAACTCTATTCCTTTAAGAAGTGTATGTACAGTTTATTATTTATACAAATATATACAAATATTTGCATTTGCTAAATACAGTCAATTGACTTTTTAAATTTTATGTATTTCTGTGATGATCATCATAATGCTAGTAATGTATAGATAAAAGATCAGCTTTTGAGAGACCCATAATGTGTATAAAGTATTTTTGAGCTAATCTTGACAGAAGGGAGGTCCATGGAGGCAGAAAAGTAGATGGATAATCTGTTAATTTTAATTTCTTCATGCATGGGGTTGGAGTAGCAGTTTATGTTCCAACCTGTGGTTTATTTATAGGAAAAGAGGAACAGATGTCCCATTTTTTTTAGGGTAATTTACTCCTGCAATAACCCGGTTTAGCCTTTGATTATCTGAGACAATCTTCTGAGAACACATTTCAATAAATTATACTGATTAAAAAAAAATCTGTTTTCATTATATGTTGGTTTTGTTGTTTTGTTTAAAAAATATTTTCCAGATTTATCTTTTTATTAATATGTTATCTCCTTTGACTTTAGTGTCCTTTCTTCCCTCTGCTTGACTTACCAATCCCTCTTCCCAGTTCAGCAGCATTTCCCTCTGAAATAACCAAAGTAATAAGGTGGTTCCTAAAGCAAATTCAGTGTGTTGTGGAAAAAGATGACCAGACTGTTCAGAATAAATGATATCCTATTTTTCTGGTTTATAAAGGCAAAAATATTTTGGCATATCTAGCACCCTGTTTATTGCCATGAGCTTAAAATACTATTTATTTGTAATTTGATGTTTGTATTTGGTGTATTTGTGGGAGAAATCCCAAACTACTTATCTTATTCCCTTATAAACTGCAGAGCTAAGGGAGGAAAAATTTCATGTTCCCCCCTCCCCTCTTACCCATGCTCCAGACTATGTTTGTATTCATTTTTACACCAAAGATGCTATAAACACACATCTACTTTTTCATGTAGATGTGGACATTTTTAATATTACAAAGCTGATTTATCACTCGCTGTTTCTGAAAAACTTTATTTCACTTTTTAAACTCTTTGCCTGTCACTTGATACAAAAGATCTTTAAGCAAGCTCTACTCCACTGCTGCCTCCCAGGAAACATTTTTTCCTGTAAATTTGTAGTTGATCTTTTCTTTATACCATGGCTTCTTATTCTAATAATCCATACTTTTTTGCATCCCTGAATTTTGATTATTTCTTGGAAAAAAAAGAAAAGAAAAGAAAGATTGTGAGTTTATAAAATCAAAGGGAACAACCAACCCCTTAAAATATGAACCAACACATATAATATGGTGATAGAGACTTTGTATTCTTTGGACTAGTTGAAAACTCAATAATATAAAATATACTGGAGATAACAAGAAGTAGGGCAACTGGATAATATATTAGAATTTCAAATTCTGAAAAACATGTTTTGCTAGGTATTAATAGTTTAGCTTTTAAAAAGAAACAAGGTTTATTATTATTATATTTTATTATTATTTTTAAAATGTGTTATTTCCTAGAAATAAAATAAAATTGCTATAACAATTATTGTACAACTCTCACATGCTCCAATTTCAGATTTATTAGGCTATGACTCACTGTTTTGCATGTGTACAGGTCCAATTTATTTTTATTTTCAAGTTACAGAACAGAATCTTCATTTCCTTTTTTAACTAAGCAAAGGAACAATATTCTGTGCTATATTTCAAAATGGGAATGAAATGAGAAAATGACATGGGCTAGTGAGAGCCATAATTATGTCACTGAATGCAATATTTAGTGTAACCCAGGACTAAATTATTTTAAAATAATGCAGAACTCAGGAAAAGATGGTCATTTTGAGCTGAAGAGAAGACAATTTTATTTACTTCAGTTTTGCTTTGGAGAACAAGATGAGGTTAATCTGATTTCTCTGTACCTTTTAGGCTATATTTTTGTATACAAGTATTGGTAAGTGTGATTTAATAAGTTGTATTGTTTACCCCTAAACATGATATTACTTTACCCAATAATTTCTCAAGTAATGATTTGATATTCACACAATCAAATTCTTATCTAAGACTGGAGATCCAGAGTAGGTTCAGAATACAAGCCATAAATCCTACTGCTTCTGCTGGATATCATAGAATCATAGAAAGCATTGGGTTGGAAGGGACCTCCAAAGGTCATCTAGCCCAACCCAAGCCTGGGTCTCACCAAGCCTGGCCTTGAATATCTCCAGGGATGGGGCCTCCACCAACTCTCTGGGCAACCCATTCCAGTGATCTAGCACCCTCAGATTAAAGAATGTTTTCCTAATATCTCACCTAAATCTACCCTTTTCTAGCTTAAAGCCACTACCCCCTGTCCTGTTGCTATGAACCCTTGTGAAAAGACCTTCCCCTGCTTTCTTACAGGCCCCTTTCAGGTACTGGAAGGTGGCAACAAGGTCCCCCCAGGAGCCTCCTCTTCTCCAGGCTGAAAGATACTAGTTCAGTGCCTTGCCAAATCCCCCAGATCCTAAATGAGTGTCAATACAGAGAAGGAGAATGTGACTACATTTGCACTTTTAAACATCAGTATTGAAGTGTCTGTTTTGAAGGAAACATTGCTAAGAATCCATCAACGTGCTAAGGGCTAAAAACGAGAGAAATTCTAACTACAAGTGAAAAGTATCCTCCAGGGTTCTGAAGAGTTTCTGTAAATTCCTCAAAGAACCAGGATTTCTGCTGTGCAGCATATCCCTCTGAAGGGATTGATTTAGTTATAGTCTTACTGGGAGAAGCAAAATTTGGAAATCTTAAAAAATCAAAATTTCAGTTGCTACTAAGTGACCTGATGTCAATGCATCTAAACAGTAATTAAATATAATGCCTTAAAGTTATAATTTACATAATTTTATTTCTTAATTTCTTTCATAATTTCTTATTTTCTTTCATATTTTCTTTATCTCAAGAATAGGAAATAATATGTGCATGTTAAAATCACTGTTTTTGAAGATTTTAAATACAATAAAATTTTAACTAGTTTTTTTTGGTTTTTTTAAGTAAAAAAGCTGAAGCGAAGTATTTCAATCTTTTATGAACTATTTCAACCTGCTTGGAACTAAATGATGCCAACATTTTGAATTAAAAATGGTTTTGATCTTCTCACCTTCCTGCAAAAACATTCTAGTCTAAAAACAACTTTTCCATATAAAAGAGAGTTTATCTGTTTGTTTGTTTTTTTTCTCAGGAAACATTTGTTTTTTGCTATCCCATTATCAATATATTTGTTTGGGATTCATATTAATGTCATCTACATTTCTCTAGATATTCCTGTGCAATTTAATCTGTGAAGGTGCTTAAAGAGCCCTTATCTTTTTAATGACTCCTAGCGGAGCTTAATTATTAGGAAATTGCAAAAGCTGTGAAATGATAATTATTGTGGGTTATCTCCTTTATTTTTCCCTTAGAGACATGTTAAAAGATGTTAATTAATGCTTTTAACTAAGTAAGAATAATAAATGAGTGATTTAACAATTTTTATTGCTGTCTTGGTTTTAATTATTGGTTTATTGCTGTTTTGCTTTTAAATAGTTATTTCTGCTATGAACACCCCTTAAAGACGTACACGGCACATTGTACAATTCCTCAAACACATACATAGTTGATTAGAATGTTTTTAAAGCTCCACAGTCTCAGCTACATTCTCGCTCACTAATTACTGCATGGAAGGTGCAGTCAGTCAAAATGGAACAGAACAGGTCCAGAATCTAGACAGATGTTCATAAGGTCAGATACACTTTTGTGGATGCCAATGGGATTAGACAATTTACTTATTTTTCCAGAGGAGGGAAGTATATGAGGAAGAGAGCACTGTTCAAAAGTTATATTGAAGGTGACAGATATGTGAATTTTCTGTGAACATTTGAGGGTACAACATTTTTCCAGCAAAGCTAATTGCCCAGTATTACCAAAACCACCTGACTATGGCACAGAATCACCCAGGGTAAAATACCTACAGATGTGTTTTAACCTGCACAACATGTTCTTTAATCTGGCTACAGAGCACCTTATTTTGCAAGTCATTCCACAAATATTCAATAAAGAACTTGTGAACAGACATTAATCAAACACAATCATAGCCTCTAGCAGTGCTGTGTCCCTATCACCTCAATATTTGACACAAGACTTATAGAGACTTTAAAATGATACCAGTTTTTGCAGATCTACTGATTTAATAACAACAAAAAATTAAAATGTGTGAAGTATGTGGCTTACAAAAAAAAAATATAAAATTTCCTAATGTTTTCCAGTGTTTCAAAGATGGCAATTGAAATATAATGTACATCTCTTCAGTTTTGCCCAGTTCTTATTAGTCCATGGTGTTTAGACATTTCTGCACAGATGATAACATTTTACACAGAAATTGGTAGAAGATAAGCTGTGTGGTCTGCTTCTTCTGTCCTTACTTATAAAGCATAGAAAAAAGCAAAACAGAACACAGCAAAATCCAACATAAGTTATATCATTCATTAAATAATACGAGCACAAGTCCAGCCTGACTGCCATAAACATTAACTGAAAATGTGAATAATGATTTAAACATAAATATTTAGGTTCTCCATCTCTCTTTAATTTTCTTAAGTAATATCCTATGTACTGTGTGTATTAGCACTTCAGAATGGAGAAACAAAGAGGAACATGTTGACTTTAAACACTCCTTTTTACACTGTATGATCAAGAAGTATGACTGGCTAAACCCTACTTTCTGTTTAAACAGAAATTTTCATTAAGTTTTTAATTTCAAATGTATTGAATTTAAATTTTAATTGTCATGTTAATCAGTCACAGAGTGCTTTAATTAATTGGGTTTTGAGAATTTTTTCCTTATATATAAAATATATATATATATAAAAATAACCTTAAACTGATACTTTGGGGCAGATTTTAATATTTGTCTATACTTTGGCATCGTTATTTTTTTTACAAATCTGATCCTTCAGATTCCTTGCCTATCTGAACAAGCCATCCATGATGCTGCATCAACCATTCCTCCTGCTGGAAAAATTAAACTTCAGTAATTATAAAGTGTACTCTCTGAGAAGAATTGCCAGGACAATAACACAGGCATTAATGAAGATCACTTCTTCTAACTGACATTCTGGTTATTGCTGTCTTAAATGCCAAAATCTGATAATATACTTCTGTAATTCCTTATATAATGAAATGCTTAAGAAATGTCTTACAGTCATTGGACCATCATTAACAAGTATGAAATTAGATGTCCCATGGGGTTTTTTCCAATTTAAAGAGGATTAAATTGCTAATTTACATGTTAATTAGCATTCATTCTAAAGAACACCAAATGTAACTCCATAACATCTAGCATTTAACAATTTAGCTTATCGAGACATTAGATTTAAATGAAACTGCATTATTTGCAAGAAGTGGTTTTGAGGGCTAATAATGAAAAGAATCCCATCATTCTAAACAACATGCAATTTAAAAAGGGTGAATACTGCCAGTTTATTTACTTTATCACTGCGTAATAAGAAAGCAGAAAATCATTGGCTGGGCAGCAGGCGTAGCAGTTCTTAACAAGGCCCACTGATCTGCACAGATTGGTATTTAAAATAAATAATTATTTCTGGTGACATTTCTTTGGAATCTGTTGCCTTGAGCCACGCCCAGGGAGCCATGCTCAGTGGTATTTGAGAATGCTGCTGCTGTTGTTCCAGAGCTACTTTGGTGCTTGTGCTTGCTGTGCTGTGCAACTGAAGCATCTCTGTGCAGCACAGCTATAAACACAATTATCCCCTTAAAACATTTAAGAAAGTATTTCATTATATTAGAAACTAAACATTCACTTTAAGATAATTTCAATCTGGCAAAATAAACATTCTTAGTAAAGTGATGCCACAGAATTATCATATTGTTTACCTCCTGCTTTTGCTCATATGCTGAGCACTAGTCCTTCACTTAAGTGCTTATGTCATCCTGTATGGCTTTATGTTACCTTTATTTACATTACTTGCTCTGATGTGACACAACCTGATTGTCTGTTTCACTGAATTCTTACTTCAGCACTTCAGGGCTGCTGGATTGCAGGTACTTTGAAGCACAGCATCTGTGATGCAAACATGGTTTTAAAAAGACAAGGTTTCTCCATGTCTAAATCACAGAAAGAAGTGGTCAGGCTGAGAAAATTTTGGTTTTATCTATCGGTGGTAAAAAAATGGAATTGAATATGAGCAGCAGTATTGTACATTTAATTCTTTGTTTTTTTCAGACACCGACCATTTTTCATGTTGTGCATGTCCTTTGTATTATTTTCAATACAACATTTTGTGCTCATACAGTATCAGTGGCATTCTTGTTAACAGAATTATAGTTGTGAAATTTGATTTTCATACAGCCCATCCAGTTGATACACCCAGTTCTTCAGCAGTAAGTGGAATGGCTTAGACACTGGTGGCTCTAAGTGACTGGCATTGACATTTTCCTCATGTGCTTTATCCTGGTATTTCTGCTTATTTATGGACTGTTTCTCCAGGACTTTGGTCTTGTAACTCTTTTTTTTTCCTCCCTTTCTTGTACATACCTTTAATTGTTTTCTAATTTCAGAATGATACTTCCATTCCTTTTTGTTCTTTTTGTTTGTCTCTGTCTGTTACACCTATTCCTATAGTTAGTTCCTAAACTATCATTTAAATCAGCATTTGTAGCCAACAGCTTCATCCCCTACATAAGATGGACTCAGTCTTCAAATACAGTCCATTTTCAGTACTGGGTCAGGGAGTTTTCCTTAGGGAAAACAACACATAACCCGAGATTAAAGATTTTATTAAGGAGCAGATACATAAAAACTTCAGGTTAGCTTGTCCAAATAGTGCCTTACGACTTCCTTATTCTTGACTTTGCAAATACTATATACTTTTACTGTCATTTCATAAAACTTGGCATCCAGAAAGAAAAAAAATCAGCCCCATCTCTGAATGTAACAGAAACCTGCAATACAAAGTAATTAGAAACCTTGATTATAAGAATCACAGTCGGTTCTGTATCCAACAATCCAGAAGAAACCATGGAGTAATGTAATTTGCAATTGAAAATTATTTAGGAAGAAAGGGATAAGTAATTCACAAGATGAAGTTCCAAAAGAAAGGGAAGAAAGTTAATTCTGTGAAAGGCAATGTGAGAAAATGAAAACTGTTCAGCAAGAAATTATCAAAAACCTGTCTTTGGGAACAGTTCCAGCCAGAGTAGAAGTAATTCTGGGGAGTAAAAGAACAAGAACATTCAGTGTAAAATCAATGTATGATGAACAGCTAAGAAAGTGTGAAGCTGTTACAGAAATTAGAGAATGTAGTAAATGGCATAGGCGTAATCAACAATAAGAAAATGACTGGTTTCAGAATGAGCAAGAGAACAGTGTGTCTTTAAGGCAAAAAGATACTGAAATGATAGGATAGACTGTAGAAATTAATTATTTGCTTTTAGCTTTGGTTTTCACAGGAAGGAAAACATGATTTATGCCAGAAATGTAAAGAGTGTAACGTTTACAAGGAAAGAGAGAGGTGTTTAAAAAGAAAGAGCAGGGAAAACTGAATCTCTATAGGGATTGTAGACTATTGAATAAAATAAATTAAAAATTCAGTATCAAAACCCCAAAAATTAAAGAGAATTATTGTGATGAATCAGAAGTGTCTGACAGGGGCATATATTCAGAGATGATAAATCTAAATAATTGTCCATTGGTGATAGTTAAAACACAAACTGCTAACAGATTTGCACAAAGAGAAAAATAAACGGGCATTTCCCTGAAACGAAAGAATAATCTGTGGATAAATCTCAGACTCTGTGAACCATACTGAATCATACTTTCAGTATTTTATTATGTGTTAGAAGCATCAAATCTGATTAGAGATACTTATGGTAAATGTTCTGAAGATGAAAAAAATAAACAAGTAATAACATTAATCTCTAAAATCCCTGCCTGGAAAAATATCTGGGCATCCTTCATTTTATGCATTTGAGTATTTTAATTTTTATTTTTTTTTTGTGGAGCTGTGTATAGAAAGTTCACAATTGTTTGCAGGACTGAATCTAATTATACACCCTCCAAATGGCACACACATAACAGTTTGTTTAGGTTATAATTGCTTTTGAGCATAGCAATCTATTGGTAACTAAAAATAGGAGGATAATAATTACGTCATATACAAAATTCCTTTATCACTTCAAGTCCACTTATAAACCAGCTCTTTGAGGGATTCTAACATATGAACATTTCTCTCTCGACTCCTTTTATCTAGGATACAATCTGATTCTGGCTTTCTTACTAGAGATGTGATGAACGTGAACTATTTTTTAGGATTATGCATTTATTTCTTAACAAGAATCAAATAAAGGTGAATTTTGTGAGAAGGAGGATGCTGATGGCTGCAGACAGCACATCTTGCTCAGAGCAAGAAATGCTGAGGTCATTTGGGTTATTTTCCAAGTAGTCCAGAGAGTCCAGAGCTCATGTGCAAAAACTCCCTAAAAAGGCAGGCCCTTCTTAACAGTTAAAACAGGTAGTGTCCTGATGCAGAGAAACAGGAGCAGGAGCTTCAGAAAATGAGTGTAGACTTCTCACTGTGGGAGTGTAAGAGAGACAATGAGTCCATCTATCTTTCAAGGCAAAAAGCAGAGGCTACACAAGTATACATAGCAGTGGGCCTTCATGCTGGGGTAGCTCTTTCTGTTTGATTAGTGTGTTTTTGCAGCTTAATTAATTACTAAATTAGATACAATTTAATAAATTTTAATTTTAATCAATTTAGTTAAAATTTATTAATAATTTAGATACTTTGTCTAGAAGGTTTCTTGGCGTTGTTGTGTTTACATCTTTTCCCAAATAACAATATGAAATCTCTCAGATACCACCAAACCAGCTTCCTTTCCTCCAAATGAAAATTATTTGGGCAACAGGAGAGGTGTACCTAGGTCCAATATACAGGACTTACTTTTCCTCCAATAAACATGCAGATGATGGAAAAAATACCCTAAAGATGAATGAACAAAATCTCAGTATTACACTCATTCATGGAGTTTTCTCTGTGTTCACTTATCTGTGCATTTTCTAGGTGGTAGAGGCAACACTAGCTAAAATGTAAGCATATTTGCAAGCTTTGATGTTTAAAGGAGGCTAAATCTCTGCCTGAATTACAGTTTAAATCCACAAGCTCCATAAAGGCTTAACAGCAAGTGCCCACAGCTGTACATGCTAAATCAGACTTTCCTGCAAAGAATTTATCCAAGTACTGGTGTGCATGTCTTTCAATACTAAGATACAGGTATGTGCGTGTGAACTAGTCTTCTGTTCACCTACTTATACAGTACTGCTTGCTTCAAGAAAACTAAGATTTTTTTATTTTATTTTATTTTATTTTATTTTATTTTATTATTTTATTTTATTTTATTTTATTTTATTTTATTTTATTTT
>JANHGL010006311.1:18159-59601 GCA_024611195.1 Ceyx melanurus | reverse complement strand
CCTTTTTTTTTTTTTTTTTTTTTTTTTTTTTAGTATGAGCTAACGTGAGATATTTAACTGTATGGCAAAATTTTGACAACAAATCTAAAAGACCTGTTTTGTCATTAGAAACCCCAAGATGGCAATACAGCCTTGTTTTTCTTTGCTGCTTATTTCTAGTAGTATTATAATAATTAGAATTATTATACTGCAGCACATAGAACAGATTTGTGATTTTCTCCTTTGCTGGCATCTCAAGTCTTGATTGCCGAGGATTATTCACACAAAAATTGAAAGCTTTCACTAGTTTAACTGAATGGATGAATGCTATGCATGACCTGGAGGTATTAACAGATTCCATTTAATAACATTAACCATATAGACAGCTCTGCTCAAGTTTGGCTTTCTTTTATAGGATGGAATAGATGGCATGTGACAACAACCTCGTTAAAAAAATCTATACTTCCATATAATTTTCAGCTTAGTGTGTAACATACATCCACATATTTTATATTTTCAAGCAGCAGCTTATATTGATTACCTATATACTAATCAGTTTTGAATGAATTCACACCAGGATCCTTATCTTTTTCAGTGTTAGATAGTTTTGAAAAAGCCAAGGTAATTGGTTCTGATGCAGTTAACTTTCATTGCAGAGAACATGGTGAGCAAATGATGGCAAGTATGGTTCACCTGGATACTTGATGAGTCTGCAGATTTATCAGAGGTGCTACTGCCCATGACTGCTGCCCAGGGCTTTATAAAAACACAGCAAAGGAAAAAAGTTGTTGATTTCAAGTGGGTTAGCAAGTATGTGCTGTGAGACATGTATGCACAGACCTGTATGGTGATTAAAAGACTAGGTGATCCCAGAAAGTCACCTAGACTCCTGCCTCAGCCTTAAGTATCAGGCTTAATAAAAGAGAGGTCTGGTAAAAATGTGTGGGAGTGCAGTCCTCCAGTCAAACAGATTTTCTGAATAAACTTTATCCAGCCTTGCACTGAAATAAATTAATTTCCAGGAACAGGTAACATCAGTGAAAAAATTATTGTAGACTTCTGTGCATTAGGATAGATGCTGTCAACATTAATTAAGACTAACACTATCAAGACAACGAAAGATATTATATGTTTAGTACTCAGACAATATTACTGAAAAATATATAGATCATATTAGACCCTCCAGGGTCATTACAGTAGTAGAAGATAATGAAGATTTAGGCAGATTTAGGAGATGTTTGATGTTCTATCTAAGTTTTATTTGGATAGAGATATGTGTTTATATCCACACATACTATAATAATACTCTATAGTATTATTACATTTGTAAGTATGAATGCATATACCATGAAGAGAGGGTCTCACTAAACTGCTTTAAAATAACCTAACACAGCAGAAAGACCATTTATGTAAGCAAGGCCAGACTGTTTAACACTGTGCAGACCTCTGAGGACAGAAAGACAACAGCTGGTACACCAAATGATAGGTCCAAGATTCAGCACTTTCTGTTTGAATAACTGGTTGAAATAATAGATTAAAAAATGAATCACAAAAATAATTTATAGAGACATCATATTGGGAAATTAGAACAATAATTCTTTGAATGGAATGTGTTTATTCTAGAAGAAAAACAAAGACTTATGACAAAGTACTCAGTAAAATATACTTTTTTTCTCCCTTTATATATTCTCTAAACAGCACCAGGACTTTAATACAAGATTCAAAGTAGTAACATTTAAATGGGAAATCACATACACTGTATGGTTACTGATATGTAAAAAGTCCCTCATTTTAATTCACTCTGCATTAGAAGGATGATGCTTAGAAGATATCTGTGTAGATTACTCAAAATTGTGCTGGGAAACAGAAAACACACCTAAGCATAAAGAAGCTTTTCTGGTGTCTACTTTCCCTCCCAGAACTAACATTTTGAAACTAAGCTAACTAAAACCACACGAAACCATAAATTAGCTTGTTTTCATTGCAAACCACTGTGATAAAAGTAGGAAGAATAAAGACTCTTCTGTGGCTGCTATAAAAGTCAGAGAAAAGGGCTCATCCACACTATTCCTAGAGGCAAACTAATGCTGCTCCCAGAGTTGGCTGAGCAGTCAAGAAGGGAAAGGGGAGAAGTGACTGAATTACCCTGTCACATCAGGAGAGTAGCTGGCTAATCCTGCACTAACTGAGCTTCTGAACTACATATGAAAGTGCAGCATGGGGTGAGCCTCTACTGCCAGTTGATATTCTGGATGTGTCATGCATTTCCATGCACTCTTAGCTTCCAGGACTATGTCTGGCCACTTTTAAAGCACTAAATTTACCTGAAAATTAAAAATAGTCTTGCTGCTTAAACATTTCCTTTTATAACAGAGCTTACAGAACCTTCCCTGTCCAACAACTCAATCCTAGATGGTGCATCAAGAAGGCTGCTTTGTTTTGCATAAGATGCTTTTTGCAGGGGGATTGTGTGAAGAGGGAAGGGTACAAATGGATTCATTTGAGTTCAGAATAATTTCTGATAAGTTAAAAAGACAGCTGAAGGGTGAAAAAACCTCTTTGTGCAGCAAATGGGGATTTGCAGGGATTAGAGTCACATGTTTAGAATCTGGAAAAGTATTTGTTTTGTATGATTATAACAATTTTTATGGATTAATTGATGGAACAGTGATGTGAGGAATTGTTTTTCATTTTTACATAAATCCATTAGATGTATATATCTCTGGTTTGGGAGTGACAGGCCAAAAGAGTTCCATTAATACCCATGGACAGCTGACTCTGGGCTGCTTGAATTGGGCAACATGGTTCAACATGATGGGTGGGCTAGTCAGTCTGTTCATGCAGTGCTGTGATAGATGCATACAGAAAATGCCAGGCTAATTTACATCCTCTGTAATACTGCAAAAGACAATAAGATTACTTGCAGTGAGAGAGTTTTGCCTTTAGCACTGTTTTAATCAACATTTCTTGTTTCTAGTCTTCTGTCAGAAATATCAGCAACGTTTAAATTAATCCCATATTTGTAAGGTAGCTCCTGATCCTCGTGCACCCAGAATGTGACCACCCAGAAGACACTAATACCCAGGCAACTTGCATGCTTACAATACATAGGGATTTGAACTGTGCAACGTAAGCACAAGGAGAAACAAAGGAGGAAAGGAGACATCTACAGTACCTAGTTACATGTTTTATCATCTTAGACAGCAGATGTCATGTCAGAGGTTCAGAAATGCTCATTCCTGAACTTTGTCAACCATATTCTTTGAATTCTCATTCTTATGTGAAGTAATTGCATTTTCTTTCCATAATGACAACTGAAATACGGATTTTGATAAAACTGGAGGAAAACTAGGATACAGGATAGAAGAATAATAAGCATATATGGCTAGAATATACTTACCACATATAGACCTGCTAAAATTGATACAAAACCTGTGACAAACAATTAGCATCTATTATCTTTTCCCAGGAATCCGATATCTCATTGTTCAATAGCAGCCATTATTTTATATTATGTTCTGCATGCAAGGCAAAATTCCATCGTGAGAAAAAGGATGAGACTTAGATTTCAAGTTCAGAAATATGTCTTTAAAAAAAAATAAACTGCTTTTCTGTCCTCAAAACAGCATGTTTATGTACCTTCTGCATCCAAAAGAGGGACCTGGATATTTGAGGAAGTGATCCTTCCCCACCTCTCTAGTTTATAATTAATTTTGCATTCAAAATTAAAATTCTGTGTGAATATTGATACTGAACACCTAAAACTATAGATGGAGATCTTTCAGTCAGAGGGACTTAAAAGAAATTATGCTGAAGATTGAAACAATTACTATTTAACATTTTATTTCTATGAAAAACAGCATGTTAAAGTTGAAACCATCAAATGATGAATTGTCTTCTACTTGAACAAATTTATAGACCTTCCACAATTGATGAGAAGGGAAGATGGACTGCTGTAACATGCAGACATTTGTCAGGTTTACCTGCTTGTGAGCATGGTCATAAGAATTGATGTGATTGTCAAACTCTTGGTGTTTGTGGTACTGCTTGTCACATAGCTCGCAGTAGAAGTTAGCCTTCACATCCTCCAGAGCCTTGGCTGCAGCTTTCTCCTTTTCAGCATAGTCCTGTGAAGGCAGAAACAAAGGGAGATGCATTGCTAGAGATCATTAGCTCACGCTCCAGCAGTTATTTTTTTCATCCATATAGAAAATATTAAACCAATTAGGACTGCTAGATCATCAGGCTCCATCCCATACGCACGAAGGAAGTTTTGGTCTTCAATTGGAGTTAATAAAAAATTTAAAGTAGTTCTGTTTCTTGAATAATTATTCTTACTACCTGTAGGTAATGCAGGAAGAAGAGTAGAGAGGAATGGGGTACAGAGGAATACCATCAGGATGCTGCCTAGCTCTTGGCCACAGAAGCTGAGCAGTGAAGAACACACAAGCCACCAGAATTAGCCCGTTCACTATCACAGAACTCTCAGTTTGCACCAACATGTGTCTGTTCTTCCAGGCATTATTGCTCAGAAGAAAGAAAACAGGTTTAATCTGATACTAAGGTAGATTTTCTTTTGTGTTTTGTTTTCTACCTTCTATGAAATATTCAGCAGATTGATATAACTGGATGAGATTTCCTAGGAGTAGAGTCATCTCAGCAAGAGCCTTTTCTATGCCACTCCTGTCCCTTCCTCACATCTACATAAGGAGAAACACCATCCAGCCCACCCAAACTAAATTTAACTCTTAACCATCTCTACTCACACATCACCACTACAAGAGCATTAGTTCATGTCCAGGCTCAGGGAAATACAGCTGAAATCAGGAAAACACAAGTAGTTCCTATGTAGTCCCTTTCCATATCTCCCTAGTGACTCAGGTGGGTACCTTAGAGAGTTGAGTACTATAATTTCAATATATAGTATTAGAAAAAAAGAGAAAACCTATAGCAGCCAAAAGTTACTGAGCTCCAAATAACACACTGAAATAAGGAACCTGATATTCAAAATTAGCAGCAACCTTTGCCAGTGTTTATTTTAAAAGTCTTTCATGATATTGTTGTTATTATTATTCTTCACTTAAACATTTGAAATTAGAGTTTAAGAAGCAATCTTCTGAGATAGAAAACAAAAAATCGGCAAAAACTATTCATTTTATATTTGTATTGACAAATTGATATTACTTGAGAGTAATGTATTGCCAGGGATTGCAATAATTGATCATTTGCTTTATCATTTTAGTCACCTAAAGAGATGGGTACTTTTTGTCACCAGACTTTCCATGCTGAGCAGTCAGTGTTGGCTGGTGTTCACACACTTTCACCACCCTTTATGTGACAAACTCAGAGCACCCCAAATCCACAACACACTGCACACCCAGGACACCCTGCAATAAGCACATCCCACTGCCCAGGGATCACACCAGGGGGAAGGAAACCTTTGGGCACAGAAGATGAAGATGAATGCACAGTTTGAACCTTTCAGAGAAGGAAGCACTTTCTAATGACTGTCACACATTTAAAGTCTGAAACTTGGACAACCAGCAACCCTACTGCTTTGTCATATGATGCACTAAACTTTGGGCAGCTGTGGACTATGAATCCTTCTGCTTTCCCTGGATCTTTGCACCCTGAGGTCAGCGTGAGTAGGTCTTTCTCACATGGTAGGATAGAGGCTGCCACTGCTAGTGAGATTAGCTTTGCCTAAACTAGACTATCTAGAAGTTAGGTGCGTGGTCTAAGGCAGTATCCTAAGCTTCCTCTGTAAGAAACAGAAATTGTTATCCACTGCCAAATGGTTATTAATCCCATCTATTCCAAAAACCTATTTTAGGATGAGATGAAGCTCTCCAGAGGTGCTATCGCTCTCCATCGACCACTGCAAGACTCTAAATTACTAACCTGGCTTACATCCTTAATTCTTAGATTGCTGAACTCTGAGATAATGAATCATATATTGTATTTCTTTCTATTCAATTCTAAATCTCCCCATGAAACTTGAATGAACTGACCCGCATGAAGACAGCAGGTCAAAGAGGAATCTTGTGCCTGGAATTTTGATTTTATATCTTACAGATGATACTAATGAAATGTCAGTCTATCCCACAGGGCAAACATCCAAATAAATCTCTTTCCTGCATTCATGTGTCTCAGATGGGCTAGTAGGCTGTGCTGTACTCAGATTGGCCATAGTGAGAAAACGTGCAGCCTGAGCTAACATTTCTCCACATGAGAAGCTGCTTGTTAATGGTAGTTAATTATTTTATCAGGCAGAAATATTCCCACAATCAAATAGTTAAATAGCTTTCATTAGTTATTTAAATTTACAAAGCCCATTAAAAACGGATACTTTTCAGCTTATGCTTCAGATGCATTGTTTTGCTAGCATTAATTATTCACTGGGCCTTTGGAATAATTAAAATGCATAACTTAGAATGTGGTTACAATAGCATTAATTATGCAGAAATGTCTTCTTCCCTGGAAGACAAGTGTTAGGGGCAACATATTTTTGTTCTAAACTGGTAAAAATGTACGTTTTGCACTCACTGGCAGCCAGACAAAGCATATTTTGTTGTTGTTGTTGTTTTGTAATGTTTTTTTTCCCAGGTCTGAACTGTCAAGTCAATGCTAACAGCCTGCTCCATCTTTGCTTCTGATGAAGGAGAAACCTGTTTGGGGTGAACATGCCACATGACTCTGTGAAGCACAACTGAAACTGCTGCTTCTGAGCATCCAACTGCCAACTTTATCTTTTTCACAAGAAATTAATACAGTTCCTGTAGCATAAAGATGTTTTAAAATAGCAAGAAGGCAGCTCCCAGGTGCATCCTAAGATAATCACACCTATCTCCATTGCCTTATTGCTTAATTATGCTTGTCTACCATGACAAAAGATATAATTTCCTGCTTGCTTATCGATCAGATGCAGGGAAATTGAATGCTACATCACATACTTTGGAAAGGTCATGGATTTTTCTTTCTCTACAAAGGCATAAGAACTTCTAGAACTACAGTAAATTGTGCATTGGCAAATGAATTTTCACATCCAGACTGCTAATGTCATCTCCCTAAGAATATAGAGACCAGTGGTCAATTCTCATAATTAATGCCACCACATGAAAGAAAATCTGTAGAATTACATATGGAATGTAGTTTATGACTCCACCAGTGCAGACACAGGAAAGATGCATGAATGTCTTTTGAAATGAGGACCACTGATGGTAATGAATATGTGTATGACAATCTCATAAACTTTATTTTGGATCATACTCTACTTAGTAATGACATATAGCGTGGGTAAACATGTATACTTATATAACATAAATTAGCAGTTCTGGACAACAGTAAACTGATGTCAGTGATGATGTAGTTGTTGTAGGTTAAGAACTCCTAGACAGCATGGGTTAACAACCTGCTGGGTTGCTGGGTGTAGACACCATACTGGAAAAGGATAAATGAGTGCAAAATACACCTGAATGCATTATTTTTCCATAAGCCTGCAAATTGGTTCCATATTATAGGTTGTAATTACATTCACATCAGTTTGGCCACAGAGGCACATAATTGTAATAATTGTTTATATATTGGAGTAATTTTAAATTAATACTATTGTATGTCAGGCTGGAAGTGCTTTCACTTAGCAGTTACTTTTGCAGCATGCTTCTTATTGTGAAAATACAATTAATGGTATCTGACATCTCATTTTCTAATATAGGGAAAATCAATGAAAAAGTCCATGTAACTGAGTTTTCTAGAATGTTGCCACTGACACCTTGTCAATTAGAAATCATTCCTTAAATCCACAGTTGTAAGAGAGATTTAATTGACTGCATGGCCATTGAAATATGCTGATCTAGGCAAAACAATACCACAGTGCCTGTCTCAGTAACTGATAGCAAATATATCTACTATTTTCAAATAGACTAAGGTGAAAAGTAAGTCACTTTATAAGTAAAGCTTTCAGAAGTAGTTTTCTGTAAATAAAGCTATGGATTTCTACAAATATAGTAAATTCATAGTGTTTGTAAACAGAACATGAGAAAAATATAATTATCATTAGCCCACTTTTGGTCACTTATTTCTAAATTGGAATGCAATATTTGTGACAGAATAGCTAATTCACATTAATGAAGAGCTCAGTAAGTGACAGTCTGCTCCCTCTTTGGGGACATAAGCTATTAGAGTTGTTCGAGTTGGTAACTTAAATATCATTCTGTGCACCAGATTAGATATGAGTGCAAGTATTAAATACTGATGCAACTCCTAAGGTTGCCTCTTGGGGATTCTCAGACCAGAAGTTAAAGGAGAAGTAGGACAAATATAAGCGCATGAATAAGATACAGAATTACATTCTACATCTAAGAATTTTAAATACATTTTCATTGGTGGCTTAGATGACAAAATGAACTATGATTATGTAGGAAATGCATAACTAACACTAATTAACAGCACAGACCATACTCCAGGGACCAGGATTGGGATTCATAATTACTGTGATATCTCGAGTTATGGTCTGAAATCAGCAAGGTAGAAATCAGCAAGATACATGTTAAGTGTTGCATTTTGGAGGGGGAGAGCTCATGTACCAATACGAGATTGTGAATAGCCAAGGAAACACAGATGCAAGGGAAAAGGTCCAGGAGGTTAAAGTGGAAAAGAAATTAAATGGAAGTCAACAACGAAAGTCAAAGCAAATCACATTCTGACATATTAATAGCAGTGTTATATGTAAGATGCAGAGGGTAATGATTCTACTCGATTCAGTATTGGTGAAATGTCAGTTGTAAAATACTATTGGGTATATCTGCACCAGCAAATAACTTCGCTTCTGGAACCTGGCTCTCCATCATCCCCACTCCAGGTGTGATAGTTCATTCTCAGGCTTTCATTTCAGAGTAAACTTGCTGGTTCCATTTGAGATAAAAATAAGTGCAGTCCTGCAATAATGTTCGGTTCAGGGACAACAATCTACAGGCAGCAAGGATGAAACTCCATGTCCTTTATAGTCTTCCAACAACCATCAAACTGCACTCACCCAGCATCCCTATCTCATGGCATTCCCCAAGGTAAGCAACATTTTGGTGCCATAAAATACACGTGCAGCATCACGACACTACCCAGGCAATGATTCATCATAGCCCTCACAATTCTTCTGAAAGGCTGAAATAAAACCACACAGAAATAAGGAGATTTAGGCCAGTTGTGGCCATAACCTGTTTGCAGTGTGGCTGACAGTTCTTTGTACAGCACTAGGCTTGAAAGACTAGTCCTGTTTGTTGGGGCAGATTGAAGTGCACATGCAGCCTTACAGGCAGTTTTGGTCTGCCACAATTTAAGAAAGATATAGATGCACTTGGGAAAGCACTGAGCAGGACAGTAGGGGTAAGAGGTTTAAAAATGAGCTACTTTCTTAAATTATACACACTAGATTTCAATCTGTAATTCATATTTTCATTGGATAATTTATGTGAGCGCTTGTAAATAATTATTTATTTTTTTTTTAAGGGTAATCTGTAGCAGTGCTTTGTCTGGTACAGAACACCTCTGGATGGTCAGGGCCTGTGGATGGATTAGGTAGAGATAGTAATTGCAGAACTTTCATTTTGAGTGCTTATTCACCACTTCTCCATTCAGCTGTTGTTGGGATAACTGCACATAATTTTTATGCCCTTATATATATTTTATTCTGCAGCTCTATCAAAATAGATTTTAAAAGATCTCTAAAACTCAGTAGGCAGGTGCTAGAATGCAGGAAGTAATCAAAGTACTTGTGTGCAGTGTCAAACTTGAGAACCACACAAATGTCCTGGTATTAGGACAAGCAACTGAACATCATAATCTTACTTTTTCTTTCTTTTTTTTTTTTTTCCCCCGGAGAAGACTCTGCTGCCTTACCTAAAGAATTTGCCAGGCAGGTTTAGCTGTGGAGTTAGGAAGTAATTTTGATCAGCAAGAATAGTCAGTAATATGGAGTGTTTTCATTTACCTCATTCTCTCCCTTGAAAACTCTATGCATAGTTTCTGCCAGCGTGGGAGCTACAGTGAGGAATTATAGTGTTATTGCAAAGGATTTTTTTTTTTCTTCAAAAGTAGTACTTACTGTCATTCTCATCTGACATAGAGGGCAGCTCCTAACTTCTGCAAATAAATACACCATCATACTTTTCACACTCAGCCAATTACTGCAACATTTTCAATTATATGCACTTCCATTTGCCACTAGAATGCTGAGTCCTGAGAAGTGCAATGCTTTTAGCAGGTCCTACATGCCTTTCAGAGTACAAACCTGCTGGAACTGATAGGAAACAGAGAGAGCTGTAACTTTAAGTAGTCATAAACCTAGTGCTAATTTATTTTCTAACGAAGTTATCAGGGCTGATTGGAATATGAATTCAAAGGAAAACTCTAGCAGGGCTATTCATATCTTCAGCAAACTTTTTATATTTTAAAACATATTGCTGCTTGTGGTAATTTCATAAGGAACTTGTACTTTGAGATTTTCTAAACACTTTTTCAACTTTATAAATGGAACATATAACCACTACAAATCTTTGCTGTGGATAATGAGGGCATTTTTCAAACAGCAATCTGACTCAACATTTTTCTCCTGATTATCAGAAACTGGTGGAACATAAGAATCTAATAGATTTTGCATCTAACAGATTTTCTGAAAATACAATTGAGAGCTAACCTGAAAAGGGAATTAGGTACCTAACTGAAAGTTACCTAAAAAAATGTATTTTTTCAGTTTAATTTTAAAAGAAATATACAATAAAGTAAATTTGAGACCTTAGATCTTTTTTTTTTTTTTTTCATTTCAAAGGGATATATTTAGAGTTTAAAGGAAGTAATTATCAAGATGTAATTTCTTTAAGTGAATTTAAAAACTGCCTGGAATGACATACAGTGCAGAAACGAGAGTTCTAAGGTAAATAACCAACTCAAAGAGGATATTAGAACAAAAATGGAAATAACATAAATATGAAATAAAGCTAATCACCAGTTTCAGAAAATGATAGGATAAAGTGGAACTGAGTGATGAGTACCTCAGGTGTCCCTATTGGAACTGTGCTGTTTAATTATCTCCATTAATAGAGAGTGGGATCAGTAAATTTGCAGAAGACACCAAGCTGAGTAGTGCAGCTGACATGCCTGAGGGTTGGGATGACATCCAGAAGGACCTGGACAAGCTCAAGAACTGGGCCTGACAAGGTTCAACAAGGGCTAGTGCAAGGTCCTGCACCTGGGTTGAGACAATCCCTGGTTGAAACAGAAGATGATGAAGGATCTGCTCTGATATTAAGCAGCTAGTGAGATATAAATTGGAGAAAAGAATATTTAAAAAAAAAAAAAAAAAGAATACAGCAAATGTAAAATTTCCAAAAGAGGTGCACTGATCCCTAAAGACCAAATGGTACATAAAGTCTTCACTATATTTATACTGGAATCCAGATTGTTTCTCATTATCACCAGAACAGAGCAAGAACAACTTTCACATCGAAGTAGAGGGTGTCGTTTTTAGATGGATCATAATACATTTATGAAGGGAACTATATGATGTGGTTTGGTTGACTATACTAATATAAAACTAAATTTGATTCAAATATTTAGGAAAACCTACAGTTATACTAGATCTGCTTAATGATATCTGATGCTGTCTCTTTTTTACCTCTGAGCTTAATTTTTAATATATGTCCTATATTAGTGCTATGACTTATTATTTTGAAATTATTCTCTAGATATGAAGTAATTAAATAAAAAATTAGAAATACTAACATTCTATTAAAAAAAAAAAGCCAAGACTGTTGACATACTGTAACTGTAGGAAAAGCCTCACAAATGGGAAGGGGTGTGAGTCAAGGACAACCTCAGAACTAAAAAGGGGTCAGAACTGTTAGGGTTTTAACCTGGTTGTGGAGGTTAAAATGATTTATCTGATAACACTGGAAATGAATGTTTTTTGAATTACTATTAGGATTATATTCTATGAATTTAAAAGCAAATTCTAAGATACTCATGGGTCAAACTCAAAAGATATAAAATGATAGAGGATCTCAGAATGTCTGCAGCCACTCTGCAGTTATGGTAGCTTGTGTGACTGCTGTAAATCTAGACTCCCTGCTAAGGTTATAGTGAAATTATATTTCAGTATGACTACCTTAAAATGTAGATAGAATAGAGATGTTTTTATCTGACAGAAAAAAATGTTCCTGTTACAAAGAAGAAGATATTGCTCACTCTTTCCTTATAGACCTGCTTCTCTGCACAAATGTGAGTTTCTCAGTGAATCTGATTGTGACGTTATTGTCTGCCTTCCATTTAAAGTCAATTCCTTCCATTTTTTCACTATTTCATTCTTTCTCCTCTCAAGTGATCATTTCTCTTAGCTCTTTTCTGATGAGTGAGGTATTATCAATTAATCTGAAGAGTTAGTCCCCCATTTATCTCTTACCATTCTCATTTTTCCAGTTGCAATTTTGAGAGTACAATGCATGTTCAAGCACTGCACCCAGTAGATTGTGTGATGTTGTATTTCTTTGTCTGACACTCTTTTTCAGATGAAACCTACTTGATATAATTTAAGATCTTTGTACATTTTGACCTAAAACCTTCCTCTGTAGAACTCAGCAGAATTTAACTTATATTCAGTGCCTTTTATATTTAAGTTAGCTAAAAGCTCATTACAGTAATGTTATAAATCATGCAGTAACTGTGTAGGAAAATACAACTTTTCTTATTAGCATAGGGATAATAATCACACAACTTATCCATGGGTGATAGAACCGTTATTTTTATTAAGTGCTTTTTTCATAAAATACAGGCTAATCACATCAGATAGCTTTTTTTAGCCTTTAATACCAATAGCATTAAACATTTACATATTTTCTCATTTAATATTGTTTTACTCTTTCTTTGCAGATACCATAATATTAAAGCCAGTTCATGTAGACTAATTCAATATAATAAAAGATGCAATATGATGTCGAATTTCAGTGGGTTCCTATTGCTCATAGCAACAGAGCATAATTGTTAACTTTATGATAAAATATTAATAAGCTTTTAGTAAATCCAGATTGGTACACTTATTTTATTTGAAATCTACTTCAGAAAAATATCTTACAGGATAACCATTAATCATACATTTGAAATGTATCTCTACTGTCCTCCTTTGCTTAAAACTTCCCTGTAAAATACTGCTTTATCACTGCATTTATGTAGCATTTGATGACATGTTTTTAACTAGAAATCAAGGTATTTCTGCAAATTAGCTTTTCATGCATCTCTTGTTGCTTTTTTTTTTTTTTTCTACATAAGACCAAAACATTGATTTATGAAAGCTTTGGATTTCCTCAGCACTTGAGGTTACCCAAGTGAAAAGGAAAGACTTCCAAACTGCTCTTTGAAGTCCAAATGGAAAAAGGAAGGTTATTTACACACATATAAACCCCTCTTACTCTGCCCCTCCACAATTGCATTCATGTAAGATGCAAAGATCTATATACTGTTTTATTAAGTCTGCAGTTTTATGCTGCAGTTCCACTGATCTGAGCCAAAGGAAAAAAAAAATCAAAGAATCCTTTCATTCATATGCCAAATGAAAGTATAAAGGAAGGAAGGAAGGAAGGAAGGAAGGAAGGAAGGAAGGAAGGAAGGGATTTTCCTAGCTCTTTTTTAACTAAATGTTTATGGCTTGAAGTCTACTCTGAAGCACACCTGGCAACTAAAAACATATAATTTAATTGCTAAATACAACTGGGCATTTAACTTAGAGATTAATGGCACCATGATGTCAGTTTCCGAAGTAGAACTCTTGCCATCCCGTGCTCAAAAGCCATCAAGCAGGAATAATTGCCTGGTACTATCCCCTGCACCTGAAGGGAAATAACTGCTTTCTAAAATTACTTTTGTATGATTACTTTGGAATATGTCCACAAGCAAAATACACTAGTTACTGACATATTTAAAGAATTAGCATGAATATATGAAAACAATTATTGACTGTATACATTAATTCAGTTTCTGTCTAGCACCTCCAGACTTAAAATTGAATTAACATTAACTAATCCAAAAACTCTGTGCAATGTCTACATTCTTGCATCACATCTAAAGTTCTAACCTTCCTCTCGGAGAGACTTTTCAAGATAAAAGTGCTAATTTTTATTCTCAGCATGAGGGGGGCTCCTCAGCAGGGAGGAGTGAATACGTTAGTGAAATGAGTGGAGAAACACAAGAAGTGATGGCTCAGCAACAATGCTGAGCACTGCTGTAGATGAATGTGACTCAAGTGTCAAGTGATTTTCTTCTCAGTTTCGATGCTCAGTGCACACCAACTCCACAGGCACACAGTAGAATACTTTCAGCCTATGGTATTCTGCATGACTATGTGGCTTTTTAAATTTCCCTTTTTTTTTCTTTTTTTTCTTTTCTTTTTTTTTTTTTTTTCCCCCCGTTTCCTTCAACTTGCCACCCACAGTGGAGACAGAACTCTGGTCCTACCTCCCAGTTCCTGTGTTTACCAGGCAGGATAGTCAGTAGTGATGTTAATCAGCTGCAAGTCTGCAATGTGTTGGATTATTTATTCATAGAAAAGAAATTTTAGACAGAATATATCACTGATGGAAATCCCTCACCCTCATGAGAATGTGGAGAAACCCCCTTATACTCAGTTGGGACCCCTTGGTGCCAACTAACCGACTTGTCTTGCTCTTCTGTCACCCAGGGTAAGGATATATTGCAAAAGAGCATGAAGAGCTATCTAAAACCTAAAATGCTCCACCAAAATCTCTCAGAGAAATCCCTCCTCAGAAACTGGGTAACAACAAATCAAAGATGCAGCCACCCCTGTCTCCATCCCAGGGTCTATCACAATCCAGTGTGACTGAAGTAAATTGAAGTTTTGCCACTAATTTTAATGGAAGTATAAAATCAAACTGCAACAAGGAACAAGCATAGCAAGTGGAAAACAAAGACAAACAAACAAAAATTTATATCCAGGATGATTTTCTGGGTTTATTACAATTAGTAAAGGGGAGAGTGAGCATATTCTTGCAGAGACAGATTTGAAAAATAACCCGAGATGTGAAATCAGGAAAAGAATACTTTTTTATAATCAAAGACTATATTTTTTTCTGCTGTGATATTTTTGAGTAACAGACTAATATGGTACCAAATTGGAGCAAACAGCTATTGTGCACTTGAATTCACCATATATGATTGCTGGTATTAGGAATAGCATTGTAGAATACAACATGCAGTTGCAAGTAAACATGTCACTGTTTGGGGCACAAAAGATCTTAAATAGCTACTCTGTTGAACAAATAAAAGTTGATCCATCCTCATCTCCCCACAAATAAATAAACAGTGTGGCATAGAGCTCTTTCTGTCACAAGTACCTGGGTGGGAATACATTACTCAGACTTAACAAGCACTTCTAGTGCTGCCAGAGAGACCTGAGGCTTCCTGAGACAACAACTCAAGTGGCTGATTACAGCTTGATGTTGTTTCATGAGGCCTCCTGGGGTATCAATTAATCCCATGAACTTACTGAACACAGTGCAACGTTAGTGGTTCTTGATTTCAGAAAAATGAGCTAGGTGTCTCTCAACTTGAAAGAATATTTCTGGCTTCACCATCACCTATTATAAATACAAATGAAGAGTTCTCAACTCCAAGAGCATAATCATTGAATTTCCTGCCTTAATGTGTCACATTTCTTAAGGGTGAGTCTTCTCAAAAACTGACTGAATTTATATCCATTGCAGACTCTTGATCTAATTGAAATGGATGACTTGATGAATTAATGATGAGACATTTCCTTCCAGTTTTTAAAACCTACATAGTAAACTGCCAGATCTTGAATAAAATACAACAAACAAAAAACCCGCCACTGGCTTCACTAGAATAATATTTGGTTACATAACTGTGTGTATGAAAGCAGAAGTAAATGTGTAGTAATTTTAGTCTGGACATCATTCTTATTCATATGGTTTAGTTTTAGGTAGTCCTTCCATCAGGAAGTTGGACTCGGTGATCATCATGTGTCCCTTCCAGTTAAAGATATTCTGTGATTCTACCAGTAATGCAGTCCTCTAGTACACTGAGATTTCACTGAACAGATACAGTTTGGGAGAATCTGGGGCCCACACTCACTGTTCACATCATGTATATGCCTGTAATCAATATAAATGTAATCTCTAAATCATTAGGTAATTCAGACTGAGTTGGTACTTACGATGTGAATGAAACATCTAACAAAGAGTTAATGTGGATAAGAAGAAAAAAGTAAAAGCTTTGCATAGCAAGTATATTAATCATTTTAGGGAAGCTATTTTATATGGTGTTCTCTTAATTCCCTTGTGCATTAACTTTGCACTGCCTCAGTCTCTAAACCTCATTACTTTGTATACACCCCATTGACACTTCACTGCTTACATTTTGTTTTAGAGCAACTTATTCTGGTATGTTTCCATCCCTGTTGATTTTGGTCTAACTTTCATCCCAGTGCAGCTTTCAATTTCATCCCAGCAGTGTCAATTTACTGTCAGGAAAACCCAACAGAAAACTGGCCAGTATGAGATCTGATGTTTTAATATGAAGGTGGATTCTTCTGAGCTGGCTCACACTAATAGCAATAGTGGTTTGATGGGACATGCACTCTTAGTAGTTCAAGCATTCACAACCATTCCCCACACATGTGAGAAGTAACACAAGTGAGCCATAGAAATGTCAAGTGAATAATATTTTTGGCAGGTTTTATTGCCTGCATTTGGAGATATTTCCCCCCATTTTTAATACAAGTTCTATGCCATATAAAATTACTAACAAAAGTTCTGGTCGATTCATTATGGCTATGACTAAAACATTTGGGAAGCAAGTCTGTAGGGATTTAAAACCAATCAGGCCTTCATCTGCATCATGAAAGCGGTGACCAGGTGAGAATCAAATTAGCAGTTACTGCTGTCCTGTAAATTTTTATTTTCCCCATTTGAGAGGAACACAGCTCTTAAATGCTGGACACTCAACCATATTCAGTGACCTCTATATGGTAAATTCCAGTTATTAATTCTGTATAAGATATTTTTTGTCTATTCCAAATGACTTATTCTGTTCTAGTACAATAGTTCTGACAAGTTTTGCCAGAATTACTGTATATGTTTTATACAGGGAAATAAAAAAGTTACTATGTCCATATATGATTTAAATGGCCATTGCTGTCTAAGTGTATTTGTCATATGGTTGCATAAGTTTATATTTAATATTCAAAATATTATTCTGAAGCCTGACTGACTCGTGCACTGAATGCAGTGCTAGGATGTGAGCCTCACCATACTCAGCTTTGCAGCACTGAACTTGAAGGCATCTTGCTGCACATGAGAACCTGTGGAGCTGAATTAGACATCACAGAAGCCTACTGTGACCCCAGCATAAATTCAGCATGTTTAAAAGGACAATGTTAGGAAGCATCAAGAGAAGAACGGGAGTTTTATGTGTCTTTTCTTCAGGGATTTCAATGGCTTCTTGAAGTTAAATAGTTAGGAAACCTCACCAAGTTACTGGGCTTCTTTCATGTCTTGCCCACACAAGGTGAATTGAGTTGGGAACCTGGCACTGCATTTAGACATGTACCTCTGCTAATCACTAGGAGGACAGAGAAGATCACTACTACAAAATATACTTCTAGCAGTGTGGAAGGAGTGAAAGCAAGCACTGAGATGACATGAGTAAGATTTGCCTGAAGATTTGTAGATGTGCCAGAAATAGCACCACATATTCCATCCTAGCCCAGTGAAGTGAACGCCATACCTTTAATAATTTTAGTGAAGATCATCTAGTCCAACCCCCCTGCCAGAGCAGGAGTACCTTGACCAAGTCACCCAGGAACAGATCCAGGGGGGTCTGGAATGTCTCCAGAGATGGAGACTTCACAACGTCCCTGGGCAGCCCCTGCCAGGCTCTGGCACCCTCACTGAGAGAGATGTACCCCATCTGATGCCAGCAGACCAGGTGTCATATAAACCTCTCTGTGGTCAAAAAAACCAAAATTGCAACGGTGGCACCAGTCTCTCAGTCATGTGTTAATTACATGTGCTTTCCACCCTCTTTTTGTATTTTTCTCCACTACTAAGAAAGAAAGAAAGAAGAAAGAAAGAAAGAAAGAAAGAAAGAAAGAAAGAAAGAAAGAAAGAAAGAAAGAAAGAAAAACCAGCATATTGATATACATGCTTCAATCTTTATATTTAGTTTATACAGCATCATTTATGTAGTATAGTACATGTAGTATGACTATAAAACCATACTATAATTCCATCTACTCTACATATTACAGACTTTAATTATACTATTACATCATTAGTACAGGATTATAATAAATAATGCTATATATAAGAAATCAAGTTAATGCTAAGATTAATACAATATCAATAATTATAATTTTATTAGTATTGGTTATGATATTATTATTTACAGGAGAAATCCTAGTTTCTGTATTAAAATTATTAATTCCTATATTAGTATAATTCATATAGCACTGAGTCACTGAGGATAGGCCACCTGCATTATGAACTAAAAGCAGAGCTCAGATACGTAAGAGTGACTTTACAGGAAACAGAAGCTGGCATCACTAAATCTAAAAATAACACTGCAACATTATGCTATGCCATAAGGAGAAATAGTGTTACTATATCTGCTACCAACTTGGCTCTTCTAATGAGCTGCCTTTTCACAAATCACTTCAAGTAAACCTATGGTTCCATCACTTAATGCAAAGTATTAATAACTTGGAATTTATAGCAAAGTGCATATTTTATGGTAACAAATAATTTAGATTAGTTTGAACGTACAAAATTCTTGTTCTCAATACTTCTATTTTTATGGTTAGTGTGGAAAAACATCTTTTTGCAGTTCATTTCACTTTTACTTGAGATGCTATAAAAAAGGAGGCTACTCACATTAATGAGAGTCTATGACAAGCTACATATTTTAATAATACCAACATGTGTCCCTTGTTTCTCTGTTTCAGATTTTTAATGATGAGTATCTAATTCTCTAATAATGAATGTCACAGTCGCTGGTGCTACTTAAGATAAAACATGCAGAGGGCAATGAACTGAAGTAATTTCTATAGTAGTTAGTTTCTAAGAAATTCTATTCATAAAACTCATACTTAAATCCTGGCAATCCTTATCTCAACTGTTCAAGATGTACTGTTCTAAAACAAGCACTTGCTTAGTTATGCATGCATAATAAACCCTTTTACTGGATTTGCTTCTCCTTACCACTTCTTCATTTGCAAATGTACGACACACTTGCATGCAGAATAGGATAATGAAATTAATGTCATGCTTATATTTCCCATAAACAAAAAAGGAGTCAGGATACAATAAAATAATGGAAAACTAAAGTGACAAAGCAAACAAGATATTCATACAAGAGGCAGAAACCTATCCCAATTACTTTATTTAGTAATTAAATTCCTGCCCAAAAATTTATTATAGAATAAAAAAATCTTTTTTTTTTTTTTTTCTAATTGCTCAAGACATTTTCTGAAGCTACCTTATTTCTTCTCAGATCCTGCATTTGATAATTAGCTGTATTGCCCTGAAATGTAATGGTGTGACACTGGCATCTAATTTTGGATTAAATTCAACCCTGTATCCAAAACCTGCTTATGATTCTCTGCACTCCCTTGAGCAAAAATTAGGAGCTTGACTAGTGCTCTACACTGAGATGAATTCCATTTACAATGAGTGTCAGTGTGCAGATTATGAAGAAGGTTTTCAAAGTTACTGGAGGTTAGGCAAGGACTGCATATTGTCTGATTGAGACACAGTTTTTAGTGGAATTGAAGCTTATTTTTTCCTTTTGTTTGCAAGCTGTATAAAAACAACTGTATGGGAAATGCAAATTAATATTCTCATGCACAACAGTGGCCTCTCTTGTTTGCATTCACCTTGCTTGCATTAAGATGTGCCTCTTAACTTTTCAAGGGCTCCTGCACTCAGATGGGCTCCAGGAACCCAAAAGCTGCTAACATGCTTTTATCAGATTCTGGAACCTTGTGTTTGAGTACAGTGTAATCTCTAGTATAACAGCATCTGTAGTCAAATCTTTTCAGCCATGGCATCTCATACAAGAGACTCAAGGAGCTTAAGGCAAAAGGAAATTAATTGCAGAACAGAGACGAGAAACTTAAAATAGCTAAGTTTGAGGCTACTTGTTTTTTATTTTTTTATTTATTTTCTTTAGGCAAGAAATAAAAATCAGGCTTCAAGCAGGGGTTCTTCAGAGACTGTGGCTATCTCAGCACTAGTATTTTGGATCAAAGCAGTAGAGCTTTTAAACAAACCTAAAATCTTCCTCCAGTTCCTGCACTTTGGTTTGGTTTACATTGGTGTGGGGCTTTGGTTTATGCCATTGGCTTTCTTTCAAGGGAAACTACAGGAGAAGACCTGCCCTGGGTGCATGCCAAATGTGTTCTAACCACTAATGGAAGCATAAAGGTCTAACATTAATGGCTTATCCTGAAAATGTCTTTGAACTACGTGTGGTGGAGACAACTGCTCCAAATGAGCAGCCTAAATCCTGTCCAAAGCAAAATATCTGAATAACAAGGCCAGTGTAGATGTCTCAAAACCAACTGTTTCAATTAAAAATTCACCCTGAATCCACTCATTTCACACAGATCCACCCACACTATACTGAATTTGTTAATGTAGACAACAACGCTTGGCTACATACTAGTCAGGGGAGACTAGGATCTCCTTCTTGCAACTTCTATCAGGAGTTCTAAAAAACCTGATTGACCTAAACTCAGTAAAGCAAAAAGGTTTTGTCACACATCAGTAGGGCATTTGTCAGCACTTCTTTGATTGACAGCTGGGTTGTTAGGCTTTTCTGCAGCTTTCTGGATTTTAGGGGTTTATGTTAAAAATGAGAACAGAAGCTTTCTTGGTTATGTTAGTACAAACTCAGTCCACCCATTAGACTGCATCCAGCCTGTCACCAATGAGACAGAGTCAAACACAAAGGTTGCTCTGTGCATAAATTAATTACAGTCCATTAGCAACCTGTAGCTTTAAAGTAGCAATGAAAAAGAAAGTGAACCCCCAAAATTAATTTGCCTCATCTTGCATTCAAAAAGAATACCTGTATTTATGTATTAAAGTCACTGTGTTTAGGGACTGATTTCTCTTTTCCATCAAGGAGACACCAAATATAGCTTACCTTCTATAAACTGAACATTTTGATAACACTGCAGTCAGGTCAATTGAAGCAGAACTGGTACAGAAATATTATCTAGCATCATTTCAATAGCATGTGGCTCTCTTCCAGGGGTGCAAATATCATTACAATATAGCAAAGCAGTCTATGAACTGAATTAGATGAACAGCCATTATCAGCACTCAGGAAAATAATATCAGTGACAGTGACTTCACCTGCCTGACTGGTTTAAATGTCCTGCCTTCCCATACTGATAACACTTGGCACCACTTCCAGGCTGAAGAAAGCATGATTTTGTTTATCTAATTATAGAACCATAACAATTTCTGATAGAGAAGACATATAGTCTAGGTCATCTTGTTCATCTCCCTGTAAATGTTTGACAGTTGCATGCTTATGTACCTGAAGTGTATTAGAACAGTACCATTTTTTGCTCTTCAATGCTTTTTTATTGGATTTATTGGGTGGATTTTTGGTCTTAGAGCAGCTAAGTTCCCCATAGCAATGCTACTGGAGTCTTCGCACAGGGCAAATATTAGTAATTTGTTTTGTCAGAGAAGAATAAGAAGAAAGATGGTATTTTTAGAACTGTTCAAAAGATTTTCCTCTGGGGTTTACTCTCCCCTACGCAGGATGTCTGTATGGAGTATGTCTGGGCTTGGTGTGGGCAGAGCTTCCCTGCAGTCCAAGCCTGGCTGCAGTCAGGAAATTTATATTACCACGTGAATTTTGAAGTGATTCAAGACCAAAGAATGGTTTAGAATCAGAATCCTCATTAACCAGAGTATTCTTTCTGTCCTCTTAGTTTCTTTCCAGTACAAATAGTTAGTTTACATTATTATATATATGCTATATATATCATTAATCTATTGTATAAGAGAATTTGTTGTTTGGTTGTGGGGTTTTTTTTAAGTTTCCTACCCATTTCTGCAATGTTTTCTTAGGGCAGTGCTATAGCAGTCATTTGACTACTAGTATAGCACTAATTTTACCCCACTTATAGGGATGAACTTTCAGTAGCTATAATTTTGCACAGGGTGAATCCTGATGTAAATAATGATGGACAAATATTCACCATGGGTAGGTGATATGAGAAAGAACTGAGAGAGCTATAATAACACCCATCTATTTATAAAAACAGACAAACAAATCCACCAACCCACAAACAAACCCAAACAAGAAAGCAATAAAATGACATTGTCGGCTTTAAATTACATCCTCAGATTTATCTGAGGTCTCCAAGAAGCATCCTGTGGTACATTTATCAGTCTGTAAAGTCACCTGCTATGTGTGCACAGTAGTAAGCCTGCCCAGTTCCATTACCTTGCTCAGTTTAGGCACAAAAAGATCCAACTAGAGCTTCAACACCAGAGTAAGAAAAGCTTGAAAACAGATGCTGACCTTTGGCACCCACAGAATATTTCCACACTCTGCTTTCCATTAACCTGGAGTGCGTTCTCATTAGCAGCTCCAAGAAAAGTTTTCCTAAAAGCAGTGAGGCAGAAGGCACAGTGAGGATGCTCATTCCCATGGACTGCCAGAGCATTACATGCAGCCGAGTAGCAGAAGACGACTTTAATAAGATCCGAGTCATACTGAGCACAAACCCATGTAGTCATTTGTGCAGGCATTTAGAAAGGTATCCATTTCATGACTAAAACACCTACATTTGCACTGTCTAGGCTCTCCTATTAACAATCTGGTGCAGTTTCATTCTGCTGCTCACACACATCCAGTGCCATTTGCTATGTCCCTAGTACTGCTCTGTAAGAGCATCAGTCTGCTTTAGAGCCCAGCTTTCTAGAACAGACACCTGGGGAACAGGTGGAATATCCTTGGGCATTGGAAATATCACTAGGTATGGAAGCCCAGGAAACTGACTCCTGTCACTAGCCCATGTCTAGATGCCCGAACCTAGATTTTGCAGTCTGAAACAGATGGATGTCATCTTGAAATATGGATCTAGTGCTTAAAAGTAAAGGGGAAACAGAAACATTTTCACAGAATCACAGAATCAGAGAATGTGAGGGGTTGGAAGGGACCTAGAAGATCATCCAGTCCAACCCCCCTGCCAGAGCAGGGGCACCTAGACCAAGTCACCCAGGAACAGATCCAGGTGGGTCTTGAGTGTCTCCAGAGCAGGAGACTTCACAACCTCCCTGGGCAGCCCCTGCCAGGCTCTGGCACCTTCACAAATCACTTTCAGATCTTTTCTGCTGATACCCACAAATGACAAGAGAAAGAGGTCAGCTTTTTCACATTAGGACATCAATTTGGAGACATTAACTTTTTTGACTCACAAGCTTTAATATTTTCAAAACCTGTTCTGGCTTAGGTTGGTGGAGCTTGTATCTCTATTAAAGCATGTTAGTAACAACTTCTTATTGAGCTGTCCTGTTATATTCAAAGACTATTCCCTGAACAACAACAACAACAAAAAGTTGTTTTTTAAATTCTGATTTTCAGGTAATTATTTATTTTGAATCTTCCAGTATCAGTAGAGACCAAGCATCTCTTCACAGGCAGCATGTCCCTTGACAGCCCTTCTCCTTGTGGACAGCAAAACTGTCAACTGCACAATGAGTGAGGCACAACACTTATTCTGCAGCTGGTCCACCACATGTAATTCTCTTTTATATTAGACTAAAAGGAAAGTCACCAGTCTGACCCCTATCAGTGTTCAAATAATGTGAAAAAATGCTTCTGCAAGGTATTTTTCTCCATAAAGTAAAGAAAAACTGCCTGCTAATACAGGGGGAGTAGGACTTTGTAATGTGCTATCACAGTAAATTGTATTAAAAAGAGACTCTGCAGAATTTTTTGTCTGTGAGGATGATTTTCTTTGCATAGCTATACTCTAGCCACAGGGTATTTTGGTTTAAAGAGGAGAATGGTCTTTTAACAAGTTACAGTTTTTCCTGATATTTCGTAATGGTCTGTTGGACTGTTTGGGGGATGCCAGAGTTCAATGTGTGTTATATAATAGCAGAGCATACCTACACATTTTCCCTATGAATACTTGCCGACATTGCAGAAATAAAAATAGTGATTGCACTTTAGGTAGGCAATTTTCATCTACTATGTACAATAGCCTAGATAAAATCAATTTCATATGTATTACTCCTGAAGAACTCTACACGGACCACTGAACTCTTAGGCACCTTGGCTCTAAGACTGTTGACAAGAACATTATAAAATTTTCTTTTATAATAGTAAGAAAAAAAAGTGTTTGTTTGTAGTTTGTTGGGGTTTTATTAATTAATTTTTTAATTCAATTTAATTTTTTTAAATGTAATTATCTCACTCAGATAGTGTTATTTTTTTTTAATAAATTCCAAAAGGATTTATCTTTTTTTTTTCATACAGATTGATGGACAACACAAAAAAAAAGTCATCTTTTGAAAAGGCAAAATATTAAGAAAATATTTCCCTCCAATAATGTAGAGATAAATACTAGATATGCTATCTCTAGTGCTCCCTAAGATTATATGGCTGCTATCTGAATAAAAATAAACTCTCCTTCCTAGAACCTCTGACCAAAAGTAGCATTCTGGTCCAGGAAGTCAAAGCACATCCTGAGAAGCTGAAGTTGTCTTTGTCCTGTGGGTTCAACAGTGGCACACTTAAAGAGTTCAGGCTTGCAAGTTGTGAGGTAACACTGGCAAAATTGGATTTGCAAAATTGGTTCCCCAAAAGGCATTAAACACTGACAAACCTTTTATCTGAGCCTTTTCTGGGTCTCTGGAAAATACAGTCCGTGGTAGAATTACAATTAATTATCTATTAGATGTGCTAATTTGCTGGGCCCAAGATTCGTTTCCAGTAGCTACAGAAATACCACATACACGTATTCATAGAACATTAGAAACATTATGTAAAACACCACAAATTAATACCATGAGGCAAGGACAAGACTTCAATGTAAAAACTTCTACTAGGGACAAAAAAAAGGGTAAATGCTACTTCCTGGGCAAAAAAAAAAAAAAAAAAAAGAAGTAGAGAAACGATGTAATTCAACAATAAAATTGTGAAAGAATTACTGAATCTGGAGGCAATATAAATAATCTAATTTTAAAAAGGATGTGAATGAAATGTGCCCGAAGGACCAAAGAAATGGACTGTTGCCTACTCAGTCATTTCATCAAACTTATGAATGTTTTCATGCTTTTTAATTTAATTCTTTGTGATCCTGGCCCTTTCAAGCAGGAGTTTTTCTACCTTTCTCATGAGGTATCATTTCTCCCTCAGGATGATGCCAAGACAGGAAAATTCTGCCACTACATTGTGACGTGGGCAGTTCTTTTGCAGGGGCTTCTCTAGAGCACTTCCTTATTGACATGCCCTCATTTTATACTTAATTCTTAACACTTCACAATTCTCTTTAGTTGAACTGGGCTAACTTTGTGTAAATGCAAGCATACTTTCAAAAGCAGACTATAAAACTGGCATGTAGCTTGGTTTGGAGAGCTCTGTGAATAATGTTACGCTTTCTAGTTAAGAAATCTAGTAGACTTAATTGTAAAAACATTTGTGAAATACAAAAGGAGAATTCATCCAGGCTGCTGACTGTGTGTTCCCTATCTCTGCTACATCACTGGATTGAACATTACAGTGACAGCAGGTTAGAGGGAGAGAAAGACTCACTGGACTTGGTGGTAAAAGATTCTTGTAGGACTGTATTTGCTATTTCATAATTCCATGAAGACTAACTTGATCTGAAGATTGCAATTAAAAATGCTCTTATTTCAGAAGCAAAACAAACAAACAAAGCAAGAAAAAAAAAGACTTGAATAGCTCCTCTCACTGCATGAGATTTGGCCACACAGTTGCTATCAATAGTTCTGGTGCTATGTCTGTATCTGCTTTGCTGCTTATGATGCTGAGAAAGATGACAGATAAGAACTAATGAAGAGACAAGATCAATAAACTGAATGCTTTCATGTTGTTAATTTTTCAAAACAGGATTGCTCATGATGCACATCAGACCATCTCTATTGGTTTTAGCATAAAATATGAGATAATATGTACTGATTTATATTGTTTGTTCCTCTACAGCCTTACAAAATACTGAAAATGCTTGAGTCAGAGCACACATATAGATTGATCCAACCTGTCCAGATCTCCCTTCCTACCCTCAAGAAGATCAACACTCCCACTTAATTTTGTGTCATCTGCAAACTTACTAAGGGTGCCCTTGATCCCCTCATCCAAATCATTGTAAAGATGGACCAGCCCCAGCACTGAGCCCTGTGAATCACAGAAATTAGGGGCTGGAAGGGACCTAGATTGTGACTGGTCACCAATGGGATTTAACTCTGTTTACAACTCTCTGTGGGCTCAGCCATCCAGACAGATTTTAACCCAGTGAAGAGTACACTTGTCTAAGCCGTGAGCCACCAGCTTCTCCAGCAGAATGCCAAATGTCAAATGCTTTACTAAAATCCAGGCAGGTAACATCCACAGTTTCCCCCCATATAGTAGGTGGGTCATCTGGTCACAGATGGAAATTATTTTGGTCAAACAGGATCTGCTGCCCTTTGTGGCTGGGCCTTATTGAGTGAGTGCATCCAAGATGCTCCATAGTCTTCCCTGGTACCAAGGTGAGGCTGACAAGCCTGCAGTTCCCCAAATCCTACTTCTGTCCCTTCTTGTAGATGGGTATTACATTGGCAAGCCCCCAGTCATAGGGGACCTCCAGTGTTAACTAGGACTTCTGATAAATGTGTGAGAGTGGCTTGGCAAGCTCCTCTGCCATCTCCCTCAGTACTCTCAGGTGGATCCCATCTGGCCCCATAGGCTTGTAGGTGTCCAGGTGGCATAACAGGTCATCGACCACTTCCTTCTGGATTATGAGGGTATTGTTATTCTGCTCTCCATCCCTGTTTTCCAGTTCAGGGTGCTGAATTTCCTAAGGATAACTGGTCTGACTATTAAAGACTGAGGTAAAGAAGGTATTAAGTGCCTCAGCTTTTTCCTCATCCTCAGTGGCAATAATCACTTTTGCATCCAATAAGGGATGGAGATTCTCCTTGCCTCTCTTTTAGTTTTTAGTGTATGTGTAAAAATGCTTTCTATTATCTCACAGAGAAGTGGCCAGTCTGAGTTCTAGCTGGGCTTTTGCCTTCTCATGTTTTTTCTGAAAGACCTAATTAAATCCCTGTACTGTTCTTGAGAAGTCTGCCCTTCCTTCCAAAGCTGCTAAACTCTTCTCTTTTGCCTAAGTCTCAGCAAAAGCTCCCCATTTAGCCAGGCTGGTTCTTTTTTCCCCACCAGTTCATCTTATGGCACATGGGGTCAGCCTGTGCTTATGCCTTTAAGACTCCCTTCTCAAAAAATATCCAATCTTTGTGGACCCATTTGCCCTTCAGGACCATGTCCCAAGAGACATTTTCAACCATTGACCTGAACAGGCCAAAGTCTGCCCTCTGGAAGCCCATGGTAGTGATTTTGCTGACCTTCCTCCTTACTTCACCAGAAATTCAGATTATTTCATGATCTCTGACCACCATATCACCAGTCCTTCCCTGTTAGTTAGCAGCAGGTGTAGCAAGCCACCTTCCCTGGGGGGCTCAGTCAACAGCTGTGTCAGGAAGGTCTCTTCCACACATTCCAGGAACCTCCTTGACTGTTTACTCTCTACTGTGTTGCATTTCCAGCAGATGTCTGGCAAGCTGAAGACCCCCATGAGAACAAGGGCTGTCAGTTTTGAGAGACTTCTGCCAGATGCACATAGAACACTTCATCAACCTCTTCATCATGGTTGGGTGGTCTACTACAGACTCCCAATAGGATATCTATCTCATTGACCTTCCCCTTCATCCCTATGCATAAGCATTAGACCAGACCATCAGTCATTGAGCTCTGACAATCAAAACACTCCCTAAAATACAGAGCCACACCACCCACCACCTCTCCTTCCCTGCCTATCCCTCCTGAAGAGCTTCCAGCATTTCATAACTGTATCTCTTCTTCTGAGCCACAATATTTGCCTTCAAGAGAATAAAATGTCAAATTGTATTTTACCCTGTCTGATCCACAATGCATGTATCTGTTCACACTGCACATGCCTGACCACAGACGAAGGTGCAGGCATGAAGAAGAAAATAATTGCCAAACCCAGATTGTGACCTAAACACCAGTGCTCCACACAGCTGTTGCTGGTGCACCAGAGGAACCAGCTCTGAGTATATATCCCTAAGAAAAACTAAGGGTGGGCACACACAGACACAGAGTGCTCCTATAATGCTTCCAAAATATCTATGTCTCCTACAGTTTGTGGACTGCAGAAATAGGTCCCTTCTCCCCACAAGTGTGTTCCTTTCTAGCATCTAAGGAAATGTCAAGCCTTGCCATAATGTTCCACTGCTATTATACACAGATACAATAACACCTACAGTTTGACAGAAGTTATTGGAGATTTAAGGAATCTCAGGTTGGAGACAATACAAGGGAAAGTCTTCACTGGTAAACATCACTTCACAGTCTGCTTCAGAGACACTCCTAATCTGCTTCTAGGTGCACCTTGAACATATCAATAAAAAGGCACAGTAGAAGTTCCTCGATGCTACAACACTGGGCAACACCATGTGATGCTAACACTTTGTAAGTACAAAGTCAAAAGAGCAGAAATTAAAAGCCTGCTTTCCAGCCAAGCAAAAGATATAAGGCACATAGCCTTGTTCAGAAGTGTCTAAAGGTGCAGACCTGGTGACAATACAGCCATAATGGTTCTTTGAATCTTTTTGTTTTCATCAGTTCAGTACCATCCCTATTCAGGTCCCTCTGCTGTATCCGGTATGGAAAAGGAAATAGGAAAGACAAATATTGTCCAAGCATCTACCGGCAGTGAAAAAATGCTGCCTTAGAAATTATTCTTTTTTTTCTGTTGCATTAGCAATCCCCTATCCAGCAACATAACAAAGAATATGCAGAAATGTATAGTTTTGCCATAGGGTGTGTTTGTTCATAATTAGATGAATGTTAAAAACTGGCTGCAAAGACAATGGTGTCCAATCAATAAGTGATACTAAATAGCAAGAAAAGACATTGATCTGTGTGACTATGTTATCAATTTGATTATGCCAGCACTTGTGTGTGTCGTTCAATATTTTTAATGAAGTAAATAATGAAATTTTAGTCAAGTGTATTCTTCTGTTCTTTAATCTGTATTTCATAACTTCCTTTTATTTTTGGAGACATAATGTCAAACCTATAATATGAGGTAAAGAACAAGTTGGTTTTGAAAAATCAGTTGATTTGCCATGCCATTGTGCCTGCCCTCTTCTCGACTCCTCAACAGCCACAGAAGAAAGTCACCTCACACTCTATCCCCAGTCCCCACAGTGCTGTGATGGTCATATGATGGCAGGACACCAAGGACAGTTCCTTGTGCAGCTCTCCTGGACTCCACAGCCTCTACAAAGTGCTAAGGAGGAAAATTTTGAACACACTGCTAAGTATAGTGTCCTCTACTTACAATGCATTCGGTCTTAAATATGACCTATGCTTATAGCAGCTCCCTCAGCATCCACTGTTGAGCACTGTCTCTGCTGACAGTCCATAAACCTCATCTGCTTCTTTCCAGAAAATTTCCAGATACAGCAAAACTTTGTAAAGTTACACACTCTTGTTCACACCAGAACCAAGTATGCCTTTGTTACCTTTCTTAGTCTTTCTTAGCCTTGACTGCCTGATTTTCAGTTTAAAATGAGGACAAATATTACCTGAAGCAAATTCCAGCACTTTCACTGCTTGAACTACTGTTGATAATGTCAACGAAAGGTAAGTCACACGTTAAATAATTTGACATTTCAATTCAATTAATCAAATGATTGTCAATTTAAACACATTTCGTTGTACTTTATAGATTTCAGAGGTGCTCTTTAAATAGCTGTGGAAATTCAGATTGAGAGGATGGCAATCCACAAAATGAGTGTTGCTGCTTCAGTCACCGCTGACATATTTCAATGTTTGTTCATAGTTCTAGCAGTAAGTGAAGAATTTTGACAAACAAATAAATTTCACTCTGTTTTAACATTTTAAAGACATCTAATCTTACACCTCTATTTCTCTTCTGTCCCCTTTAATAAAGGGTAACGACTTTAGAGGAAAATACAAGGGACAAAGACAATGGGAATAATTTTTTTGTTTACGATTTTATTAGAGATTAAAAGCCTATCTCATTTGTACTAAAGGCATTGAAAATGGAGATAATTCCTTATACTCTATTTGATTTTGCTTATTCTATGTTAATCTACTGCTTTACTTAGAGCTAAGGCCAGAAGCTCACCCCTCAGGATCAGTGCTTCATGTTACAGTTTTCTGAAGGGTGTCTAGTGTATTCTCTTTTTCTCGCTGTGCATAGCTGTGCGTGTCGAAATCGCCCAAGCACACAGAAGAGGGATGCTTTAAAAATTCAGCCCAAAGCTTTTAATGCTTTGGATGCTGTTATCTAACAGCTTTGAATTACCTCGTGTCACTTGTGTTGCAGGATGTTCTTGAGGCTATAACTGATTAAATGGCACAAAATCTAGCAGTGACGGAGCAACTTCCAATTCAAGGTCACTAAATGGATTCTCAGGCTGTCAGGCTTTCAAAAAAACCACCAACCTCTGAAGACCAGAACAGATATTAAGTTTTGAAGAAGCTTTAATCTTTGCATTCTTCTTTTATAATGAAGGTATTAGAGTGGGCCCAGTTAATTATCCTTCAATTATGTAACTATTTCTCCAAAACAAGTTTCAGAGTGTGACAATTGGTGATTGTACAACTTATGAACAAACCGAATTGCTTTAAATGTTTTTTGGGTTTTATAAATCCATCTGTGTTACATATTAGCAATTACAAAATAAAATTATATATATATAGAAGATTTCCTCTTTTTGTAATTGAAAGACAAGCAATAATTGTAATTATAATTATGTGGCAAGAAACATATTTAGGTGAATGTTGGCTAACATAATTTCTGTTCAGTTCAGTGAACTTGTTGTTACTGTCAAAGCTCAGTACAGCTTATGCTTATATTACCTGTCAATTCTCAGATCTCATTCCTCCCTGATTTAAACCCAAAATGTGAATTCATCAACATGCCTCTCTTTAGATTTTTTAGTTGTTTAGATTTTAAAATACCTTCACACTTGCTTCCAGGATCTCTCATATGTTGGGGGTCAGTTACCTAGGTATATCCAGAAAGGCACAAGGTTGCTTTCCTTCAATTTTCTTGGGAAACCTCTCCTTTGCTGCACTGCAAATCTACAAAGTGTTTTGGCTGCAGTTGCTGTATTATCTCACTGTTTCCCTCCACCTTATTTTTTTTTTCCCCTCTTTCTTTTTATATCGATCTGCTGTCCTTTGTATTTTAATTTAAATTATAACAAATCCAGGGCAGATACCTTCTGGCTGTTTGCATGTTACTTGCCACAGAAGGCTCCAACTCCAAGCCTAGTAGTCCCAGATGGTACCGTATTACAAACAATAAAGAGAAACTCATCATTCCCCAGGGCATCAGCCCTGAACTTCCCATGCAGGGTGCACTCCTCTTCGTTGGTACTGATCAGGCTTTTCTGTCAAGAGAAATGCTCTGAAGTGACAAGGACTCTACAATATTTTTATTTTTTTCCTGAATCTATACTTTGCATAAGAAGTGACAGACAGAGGTCTGTAAATTTACATATGCACACCCATATAGACACACACACAGATACACATGCACACGTTTTCTGAGGCTCAGGTGTTATGGCAATTTACTACTCCAGCCCAGATATTCAGCTTCTGCACCACTGCAGACATTTCTCAATTATAGTAAAAAATGATTCCCTACAAAGGGAACGCTGCTTTACTCAGCCAATTGTGATTAGTCCTTACATGGACAGATTTACTCACCCTGATTCAACCATCTGAAAATTAGATTTGGTTTTAGGACTACTCACTTTAGCCTTCCTTTACAGCCAATGGAGAAATCATTCTCATCTGAAAAAATGGCCCTTGTAAAATAGTGTTCCTAAAATGGATGAGTCAAAATGCTCTTAAAGCTAAGGACCTGGGATGAAAAAATTAAACACCTGATTTTAGATGACTAAAGTTAAATGAGACTGACCATTTCTGGGATTGCTGTTTGCCTTGTTTTGTTTCTCCACTAAAGCTATATAAGAACCTATGCCACTATTTTGGTACTGCTCCTGAATGTCATGTTGAGGGTGGCCTGCAGGGAGATTATGTCTTTTTGTTTACCACTCCATGTCTAGGATTTACAGACAGTTATCAAATCTGCCTTCTCAGTTTATTTTATATTTTAATCCTGGAAGAGTCTTTTAATTATATCTTATCCCTAGAGCTCAGTAAACCTTCATATCCCTAATACTCTTACAAGCAGTTCCACAATCTAGAAGTATTTAATTTTGATCCTCTCCAATGAATACCACCCTCTTCCTATGTGAAAATAGATGTAGTCTTTTTTCCCCAAGTTTTCTACTGATCTTTCTGGATGGTTATATTGTCAAACATAGGTCACCTCAAAATTTCTGCACACACTTGGATGTACATAAATGTTGAATATCAGTGCTGTAAAAATGCTCATAATGGATAATAATTTAGTACTTCTTTGCTTAGTGATAATAATTTTGAACATATATTTGGAAACTTAATGGTCTTCACAGGTAAAAACAGAGACAAAGCACACTGAAATTCCCCATTTGTTCTAGCATATTGCCAGTGTTTTCATGGATGAGTTCACAGGCTGCAGTACTAAGCAAGGAGGAAAAGATATTCAGTAATGTATGAATTTGGAACCAGGTATCAATCATGGTGTATATGCACCATCCTGCATTAGAGAATTTAACTTTTCTGTTAATTCATTTATTGTAAAGTTAATCAGAAAGAATAAGTCATTTTTTTTAAGGCAGGTCTATAAGCACCCATTCTTTGATTAAATGGTAATCAAAACATAAAAAAATACTATGAATTTGCAGTTGTATAGCAAAGGAAGAAGATTTTTAATAGGAAGGAGATTATTTATAATTGGAGAGCTACATAGCTTGTCATTTCTTTTCTTGAAGTTGTTCCTAACTGACTGTTTGATCATCCCTTATTATGCTAGAGCAAATGGAAGATGATTGCAGTGGCAAACTCATTTGCAACCTCAAAAATACCTGGAATGTTTATTTACAGTAATAATAAGCTGGAATGAGCTTGTCATCAAGGTATTCTCCACCAATTAAATGTAAATGCCCATTTCCCACTGAAAATTCTAATAGATATTTGCATATTTAAGAAAAAGGTGCATGAAAGCTTAGAAATTAATGAGCAGGTTGGCCAAAACCATAGATCCAATATGTTAGAAAAGCAATAAATTCTCCAGCACAATGAATAGCTTCCCTGAAACCAATTAAAACCCACTGTGTCCATGTTTTAATAGCTCACCATACCCAGGGGTTTAGGAAAATTTAAAAAGGGACTGATTCCAAGACACTGCTCTATATAAATATTTTATCCATGTCAATAACTACAGATATTTTTATCTCTAGGAATTTTCAACAGGGAAAAATTCTACATTGATTCTCTTATTTCTTGTGACATCTAATTTGTAGATTGTCATAGCCCAAGTATCAAGTTTGTTTTGGTTGTGTTTTATGTTTTTGACATTATTATTTTATTAAGGTTTTGAAACCTCATGAAAGGTGTTTACCAAAGTGGCAACACTGTAACTTTCTATTTATCCTTATATAATCTGTACTGTACTGAATGCAACTGCCAAATCGAATGACATGAACAAATATTTCGTTGTAAGTACTAAAAATGTTGAAGCGCAAGTCAAATAGTAAATAAAATCAGACATTTTTGCCTGTTTGTGATGCCAAGCTTTGATGACACCAAAAACCCACTACTCAACCTGCATGAAACTGCCGTATCAGAAAAAGATGCAGCCTTATAAGGAATAAGTATTTTTAGAGGTGTTTTTTTTTCCCAATAAAGGCAGGAATAATGAAAAATCACAAGCCATTTTACCAAAAGAATTACACTGATTTTTACCTATAATTGTACTGCTGATTCCAGAAAGCCTTCTAATCAGACCAACAGTAAATTGAATACTAATGTTGCTTTTCCTGTGCATTCAAACTTCACATTATTAGCATAATTGAAATTATTAATTATTTATATTGCAGTAGTACCCAAGAGTCCTAATCAAAATCTGGCATAAACACAAATGAATAGAGTGCTTTTGCATGGGAAATCTTAGGTAAATTTTGTGAAGAAAGAATAATGACTACAGAAAGGTGTTCATAAGCAGGAGAATTTGAGAAATACAGTAACTTGCTACTTCTTTCTCCTGTCACGAATTTGTGCCCAAATTCAGTCAGGTAAAGTGAAGTTCACCCTTCCATATTTTTTGCACAGCCTACCTTTGGAATGTCTAAGTTTGAAATTAAAGCAGCAAACGTCAAAGTTATACTGAAATGCCTTTAAAAAATTGGATTCTGTGGCAGATGAAAAAAATTCTATCTTGTGTTCATTCAGGCCAAGAACATTTTCAAGCATAATTAATGGGAGATAAATTTGGTCTATGCAAAGAGTAAATTTCGGATAAATTTACTGTACAAGACATATGAGATTAGTACACTAAGCAACCCTATATTATTTATACACTTCATTGTCATTAAAACCTACTCTTTAATACATATGTAACCATCACATATTTTCATGCCTCTAAGTAATTTAGAAGACCCCTGATGATTTCTTTAGCCCAAAATGTGAACTAAAAATGTCTTAATTCCTTTTTCAGTCCTTGCTTAAACCAATTATCATGGAATCTCAGATTTTGAAAGTGAAAAATAAGATTAGAGGTAGAAGAATCATGAAACTGATAGGGACTAGGAGTGAAGGAAAGGAAAAACTGCTAATATTCTGGAAATGTTGTTCTGCAATAAAGCTAAAGCACCTTAACATGGTGGCATGAGGAACCTCTTGCACTACATGGGCAATTTAAGGGATCTGCACTACCTACTTACAGACATTTCCTTGTCTGATGAGGGCCTCCAGGATGGACAAGATGGAGCTCTTGCCCCGTAAGGAGAGGACCATGGCCTGGTCACCCTGGGAAAGGAATAGCTTTGGAGACATCTAACAGCAGTACTTACACGGCGTTATCAAGAAGATGGAGCCAGGCTCCAGTTCAGAGAGGTGCATGATGGGAGGATGAGAGACCATAGAGATGAGAAGCTCTTTCAGCTCTTTCAGGGAAGTTCTGATTGAATCATAGATTCATAGAATCATTTGGTTGGAAGAGACCTTTAAGATGATCAAGTCCAACCGTTCCCCGTGCACTGCCAGGTGCAGTGGGGACAACCATGTCCCCCAGCACCACAGCCACACGGGTTATAAACACTTCCAGGGATGGGGACTCCACCACCTCCCTGGGCAGCCCATTCCAATGCCTAACCACCCTCTCTGGAAAGACATTTCTCCTGATATCCAACCTAAATTTCCCTTGGTGCAACTTTCAGCCATTCCCCCTCGTCCTGGCATTTTTAACTTGGGAGAAGAGGTCAACCCCCACCTCCCTACAACTTCCCTTCAGTTGTAGAGAGCAATAAGGTCCCCCCTGAGCCTCCTCTTCTCCGGACTAAACAATCCCAGCTCCCTCAGCTTCTCCTCATAGAAGAAACTCTCCAGACCCTTCACCATCTTCGTTGCTATCAGCTTTCACATCAGCACAAATTAGAAGCAATATTAAATTTATCAAATATAAAACGCCTCGGCTCATATAAATATTTGGATCCTGAGTGTCACATACATACTTGCTTAACTGCTACTTCAGGGCACCTTGGGCTTTGTTTCTTTGCCTAATAGCTGTATCATTAAGCAGAAGTATTATGTAGACAATTATTATCTAACAGTTTTATATATTCGATGACAAATTTTTCTAAACAAAAAAGACAGACTACAAATAAAATTACGTACAAGAAAGGAATAAATGTAGCTAGCTATATGGATAATTAAATGGAAGTTTCTATCACTTAGAAGCATGACCTATATATAATACAGGTCATTATCTTCTTTATGATCTACACAAAGCTCAGTTTGGGTGTCTTAGCTACATATCTGCATATACTGACATTTCAGATATTTCAGCTGCTGTTTTTAAATAATAATTTGTTTGTATGCATTTTAAACTACCTCTCTATGCCACTTTTTCTTCAAGATTTAAAATATGGATTTTAGCTCTTCCACTTAAATTATTGTAAAAGTGAAGCAAGAAGATGTTGTAATAGGTATTGCTTAAAGCACTTGCCTGCTAACAGAAGGCTGTAAGAGGTACAATTGTGAAATTCTTATACAGTGCATCTGTCTCAGTTATTAACCTTATGAGATTTTTACAGCAGAGACTGCTGGAAAGTAGCATATTCACTGCTTAGCTCTGTTAAAGGAGTACAATGCAGAGTATTACAATGAATGCAGATTACAATGATTGTGGTTGAACAAGAAACCCATGAGACATTCTGTTTATTTCAAATGCTTTAACAAGAGCAGTTTGAAAGAAGCCAAAGCACAGATATTTACCCCTAAACTGCTTTCTGTGTTCCTATTTTTATTTTAGAAAGTCCTGAGAAGTGGGGTGGTGATTATTTCTGTACAGAATAGCAACTACCCTTTTGTGTGATAAAGCCAAAATATCCTAATTTATCTCATTTGACTATAAAATTCAGTATTCTGTCAATAACTACTCCTTCATCATCCCTCTTTTCAACAAGATTATTTTGACAGTGGCTTTAAAATTACGTGTTAACATGGTTATGTAATGTAAGTGTAAATGTTAATGTAAAACATTATAACAGGTCCAACTACTTAGGAAACAGATGAAAGGGACAATTTTAAATCCATTTAACATTTGGTTTTGTATTTTGAATACTTCTATTTTATTATAATGTAATATGAAACATGTAACTGCTTCACACTGAGGGTTCCAGAACTGACAAATAACTACATGAGTTTCCATGCCTATGCAGTAAAGAAAAAAAAATAATGTTAGGATTAAAATTAAGTTTTCCATGTCCACACATGTTAAAAAATGCTTTAGCTAAGAAATATTTGTTTAACATGACATGCTTTCCTAAAAATCCTGATAAAGATTTAATTAACTAAGTCACTATACTAAATTTGTTGTTTTCTCTTAACCAGAGATGTAGTGAGGGAATCCAGATGGGTACCCATTGCAAACATCTTATTGACAGAAGCACCAAGAGAAGAATATGTTGCCCCAGTGTCTGGTCTTTGCACTTGTAATCACAACTAAGTTCTGCTAATCTGTAGTGGTAGGTTGAGCAGGACAAAGTAATTCTTGGCCCGGGAAAGAGACCAGGGAAGAAGAGAACACCTGTGAAGGCACACATTTTGGTATTGGCATGTCTTGATACTGCTCTTCCCACTTGATTTGACGTTATTTTGCTTAGAAATAAAGTTTGATTATGGTTTTGTGAAACATCTTACTAGCCTTGTTGAATACTGACATAGTGCCACTACCCCTTATCCCTTCTTACCCAACCTTTATTTAAACATTGCATAGGTCCAGCTAATACCAAAGACTTTTAGCAATAAGTGGGTGAGGCCTGGAGGTTTAAAAAAGACACATTTTTGGTAGATTACAGTTTAGCATTTAGATTCATGATTAGTAAAGGAACAGATAGCACTTTCTCATCTGACTGCAATGGACTTTTAGAAGAGACCATTTTCAGAAAGGCAATTTATCTTTCAATCTACTCCACAAATCCTTTCTCATATCCATTTCCACTCAAAATTTTCTGTGTACTTTCTTTTGCTGTTAGTCACAGTTTTTTTCTTATTTTTCTTTGGGTTTTGGAAATCAGCTTTTCTGAAGCACTAAGTATGCATCTAGCTGGCTGGAACTGTATTTTCCTCTTCTGAGTGTAATCGTATAACTAACACTGATGTCTAGGCCACCAGTAAGTTCCATTGAAGGGTTTAGTTAATTTTTACTTATTAGAATGCTATTACAATATGAATTTCAGAATTTTAATGGTGAAATGCACTCATATATCCTACCATGTGAAACTTGAAAGCAAAGCAGTATGTCTTGCGTCCCTTAAAAAGAAAATAAATCCATCTACTAGCTATAATAAAATATGGGCCAAGGACCAACTCTGAGTGCCACAGAATACTGTGTATATTGTACCTATTTTTAGTTGAGTATTATTCATTGAATACATTATTTAGAAAATGTTGCCAGTTTTCAATGAATAATTTATTCTTCTTTTTTTTTACTATCTTAAACCAGCTTTAATTATAACCCATAGTGCAGTACTGAAGCAAAGAGAGATGAAAAAGATAAGCCAAACTATTGCTAGGATATCTAGTCTTAGGGCATTAAATATCATTAGTCTAAGCTCAAGTTAAAATCCTATTGTTTTCAACTTGCTTATTATTACTTCTTCTAAGTTCTTTTCTTTTATCTTTCCTTTTTCCCCTCCCTCCCTGCTTTCTATTTTTATTTATTTTTTTGCCTTTATTTCTCTCCCAGAATCTTCTAAAAGTTCATTCTGTCTTTCCTGTGCTTTTTGCATTTCACCACTCATCGACCTTTGTCAGTGCTCTCTCATTTAATGATATAGAATAAGGATAGTTCAGCAGACCTCTTGAGAATGAACGGATCCTTCGTAAAACACTTCTAAATTTGTGAATTTTTCTTTGTTGATTCAGCTCAGTGGAGTAAATCTATAGTAAAACATTTCTGGGAGACATTTTATTTCCTTGTAGGAATAATTATAACCCATAGTGCAGTACTGAGGCAAAGAGAGATGAAAAAGATAAGCTCAACTATTGCTAGGAGACTTAAAGTATTAAATATATACAATATAAATAATATAAATATAATTCCATTTATTTCCATGTAGGTTTCTGGTTTATGGTTTTATGATCACTGTATTTTAATAGGTCTCATATGAAAGCATCACCTGCTCTTACCTAGCCTTTAACTCAGGCTAGAGAAGTACCATAATGAATTTTCTGAATTTGTTTGGCAACATCCACAGATTAAAATCTATAGAGTAGTGAAAGAAATATGAATTAATACAGATCCATTCACCAATCTTTAAGCAAGCTATAAAGACAATCACGCTGAGCTAAGTAGAGAAAACATGAGAAGCTGCTTCCATCCAAGTCAAGCAGTAATCTATATAACTGCTGACATACTGGAATTGGAAAACAACTTCAATAGCAGGTACAATATTAGAAAATAAAAATTATGAGAGAACGGGAATGTCTGTGAACCAGAATAAACTCTTCATTCCTCAGAGTGTGGTTAGATGGACTTCTGTGCAATATGCTGATGTGAGCCATTTTGATGTAGCAACCCAAAAAGGGGAGGCAGATAACAAGAGCCTAAGTGTTAAGTATAATGTTTTAAAAAATATTCATATTTGCAAGGTTTTAAAAAAGTTCACAGGTTACTACTATAAAAAAAATCTCTGCATAACATGTACTTAGATTCAATGATTTGCATGTGACAGAACCTGTAGACTTTGTACTGTAAAGATCTCATACTGGATTATATATATATTATATATATATATATATCTCCTTATATAGAAACAATATTGGATGACTCGGATGGAATTCCTTCCCAGCTGCAGTTCCTGGGCACTACAGGAATGCAAATTATAATGACAGTAATTATATAAAAGCTACATAGCCCAAAGGATGTTCTCTGGTGGTTTCAGGATAAAATCATGGAGATTATTGATCTGCAGCCTCTATCTCTGATTAGAAAATATATATATAGTTGCATCTGGAACTTCAACAAAATACCATTCTTTTGCTGCAGCAGCAGCACATGATTCACCAAACTTTACATCTTACAATTTAATACAGTGGAATTGAAAAGATCACATCTGTTACATGCTTAAGATCTGCTCATAATGTAGTAGGTAAAAGTGTGTACCAAAGAGAAGTTTAACTGACTAAATTAAAACAAATATTTAATTCCCACCTTCTCCACCCCAATTAAATATTTAATTGCATGAACAGTTAGAATAAACAAATGTACATGTTTATATGAATATATATGTATAAATAAAAACTGCATTTTTCTTTTACACTATATAACATTGTACACAAAGTATGCAAGTAGCCCCCTTCAGGAAAATGCTGTTTAAAGGTATGAATGCAGACTACCACAAATATAATAGATTGTTTTGCTTTATAGAAGACAATTTTTAAAAATCTTCTGCTTTTTTATATACAGTCCTGGAAATCTTGCCTACTATTTTAATACATTATCAGCACATCTCTGATTCTTCATTAACTAACTTTAGACAGTAAGTACTAATGTTCTTTGAAAACTGCATCTCCTTTTAGCAAATCTATACAGAGAATGAAGAATTGAAATTGTCCCACTGAAACTAATTTAAAAAGAAAACTGTATTAATGTAGGTAGCTTTACCACGTATCTTCCTCTTTTCCCAGCTTGTAGACAAGGTTAACTCAGTTATAAACTTGTAAGCCATGCTCTAGGAAACTTTACAAAGATACTTCATAAAACGTTGCCTGTTATCTGTTCTGCAGCAGAGTATTATCCAGTTCAATACTGACATTACAGCTCAGTTTCACAGCTGGACTTGTATCACAGACAGAATCATCCATACTGTATTAATGGATTCTCCATAAACATTTACTGTGTAGCCTACTGCTTCTCTCACCTAAATGACAAATAATCTTGTCCCCGCAAGCATTATTCGGTATTCAAGCAGTATAATTTTTAATGAATATAATTGAAAAAGTAATCATGAGCTCCCCAGTACATGTTCCACAATTATTTAACAAAGTTTTCTTCCATTAAATAGTATTATCTTTAAAATTATTAGCAGTTTATCAGACTCCTCAATTACGCATGGAAGAAATACAGTACCTTGTACACTAGCTTTTCCAAAGATAAGTAAACGAAGCATAAAGGCCTAAATATCATGCACCCTTCAGCTGTACAGCTGTAGTTGAGAACACATGATAGTAATACATCCATTGTAATAGCTGCATTACGAGACCTCAGACAAGTTTTTGAATAATATTCAAATACCTGGATCATCTGTTAGGAAAACTGCAGTGCAGTGATGTAGCTTTGAAGCAGGAATTCAAAATCACAGCTGAAGAGCAAGACAAAAAACAGTAACAGACTTTTTCTAGCTCCCTCACCAACTGGCTGTTGAATTTTCTAGGTAGATTAAGTCATGGAAGATTAAG
>JANHGL010006311.1:2905-18059 GCA_024611195.1 Ceyx melanurus | reverse complement strand
CAGTAACAGACTTTTTCTAGCTCCCTCACCAACTGGCTGTTGAATTTTCTAGGTAGATTAAGTCATGGAAGATTAAGACAGAAGCTTTGCTCAGAGTACATACCAGGCAAGTGAAAGCAAAATGCAGCACTCCATTTACAATAATGTTCTATGTAAAACCAGAAAAGCTGATTGGCAAAGCAATCATCTTAAAAATGTCCCCGAAGACTATAAATATAACATTATTATATTTTACACTGGAGCTCCATGGTATGACGATAACCCATTAACTCAATCAGAGTAACGACAGGAGGGCCATCAGAATGATAAAGCTGTTCTAATGAAATGCAGACAAAGATTAAAAAGAATTAAAAGTGACAAGTAAAATCCATTAAAGGACAGCCTTTAGCTACTGTAATCAAAGGATTATTACTTACCTTGTCAATTAACAGCTGTGTGTCTATTTTTTCATGCAACACAAAAGACTGTGCCAAGTGCCAAAAAAACATTATTAAGAGGCCTTTATTTTTAATTTATTTGGCTTGTGCATGTGCATTGCAAGACCTCCAAATGAATCGTGCACACAATTTTAGAAGCCATAACATGCACAATTAACCGCCGTGTTCTGAGATATTGTTGCGTTTAAGACTGAGTCTTACTTGAAAAAGAAAGTAATTACAAATGTAATCAATTGCAACTCTTACTAATAAATGCCTTCAACTTGTGTCTAACATTTAAAACCGACACATGCAGAAATACTCATCTGCTTTTCACTCTTTGCCACTATTTTACCTATACTTTGATACAGTATTTCACATAAGAGGAGACTCCACCAATGGTAGATTCTGGGAATTGCAAAGGCAACTAATTTCTAGATCATTAACCTTCAGAGTAATTGACAATATAAAGTTAAAAAAGAGAAAGAAAATGAAGCTTCTGAAATTCAACAGGCAACCCTGTGCCTTTGTTTGGAAAATAAGTGTCCCACATGGGTAACAAGTCAGCATGTATTACTTGCCCAGAACATACAGATCTCATTATAAAGTAATTTCAATTAATAAAATTAATAAAACGAGTAATGCTACTCAATGAAAGTGGGAGAGGTCACAGCAAAAATGTTGTCCTTTTTTAGGTGTTTATAATATATGACCATCATTTGTATTGTTTCCATTATCTTTAGCAAATTGTCTCTGTGCTGCTTCCAAGCAGCTCTAAGTGTTTTCAGCATGGGAAAAATTACAACTCCATGCTTACACATTGATGTCCTTCTCTCAGACAAATTACTCCTATGGGTCAAATTTCAGTTTTTAGTCATTCATCCAGATTTGTTCAGCACCACAGCTATATCTAGATGAATGGTTGAGCTGCTTAAATTTCTATTAATGCTGCATTTCTGAAACAAGGAAAATAGTTTCCTTAGAGACTAAGAGAGAAAATTAAGACATACTAACATGTCAAGTGCATCCATTTTAATCTATCCAGATAGAATAATAATAACCATGAACAAAACATCATTCAAAACACATCTGAACGATCAAGATGAATGTCAAGATGCTTTGTTCTCCCAGTACTTCTAATTTTCATACCTTTGCCTTTCCAGGTCATATTAAAACCTATCTAGAAGACATCGTAGCAATACTGTCTGTACCACCACAGAATACCAATATCATGCTTCTGCTCTTTAGTTCCATTTTCTAGTTCTTGAAATTTCAGTTTTTGGTAGAGAATGTATGCAGCTATGAGAGATCTGAAAGTGTTGATAAGGTGGATGGCCCATTGAAGGCATCAATCTAGAATGAAATGAATGAAAGCTGAGTATTCCATTAGTGAGAGCGTGTGCTGTCAGCTCCTTTGACAAAGCAGATTCTCAACTTTAATTTGTTAGATAATTCACTGATAACAGTAAAACCAGTTCACTAATAATAATTGTTGTGTTGCTGTTTAATACTATCAGGAACATAGTATTCTTTCACCCAACAGGGTCATATCCAAATGAGGAGTCTCCAAATGTACCTAGAAACCTCCTCAAGCCTTTTTTGTTGAGTGTGAAAACACATCAGGCAGCTGCACATGTGGGTGCCCTTAGGCAGACTCTAGGTTAGAAAAAATAATTCTGTTGTCAAGTGATGTACAGGATCTTTTTCAGGATCTTTTCAGACAGCCAACAGGTCTAGCATGTAAATACTGAAATGTGAAAGATTTCAGTGTTTCAATGTGAAATATGTGAATAAAATTTTGAAGGCACTCATACCTCTTATCTTCGAGAACTTGTCTATGGAAACAAGTTCATCCCTCTAATATAATTACATGCTTCTACCAAAATCTGTAACCAAACATAAATTAACCAACTAAATCTTGATGTCAGGTGATGCATCTTATAGTTTTCTATGTCACTGTAAAAAATACAGTATTAATGTGTGGTGAATGTCATAGCCAAGAGGAATATTTCTTAAGTTGAGTAATTCAGAAGTCTGGGTAAAAAGTCTCAGGCAGCACTTAATCAGTGAAGAATGACAGATATAATCAGAAAGCAAATTTTCCTACTGCTCCTTTTCTTTGGGCTGGGCAACAATGTCATGCCACCAACAGCCCTTTGTAAAATCAAAATCTAGTCCTTAAGGCTATGAAGCAAGATACCTATTACTTGCCTAAGAAAAAGTAAACAATAAGGTACATAAATAGCTATCCAAGGAAAACCATCCCATTAAAATATCTGTTAATAAATTAGTAAGGATTTTTAATGAATTATATTTATTTTTAAATAAATGAGAAATGTTCACTCTTGAATAAATAGTATTAAAAAACACCCTAGAATATAGGGTGGTCATTATATCATCCTTGCAAAATAAATAATGTATTTATTTATAATGCATAAAATAAATAAATTATTGCATTTTTCAATTAAATAATAATTGGAAATATTTCAATCTGGAAAGGATTTGCATCTGCCCTTATTTTTGTAATTAAAAGAACTACTAAAAGGAACTGTCTATTGCACTGAAACAGGTTATGGAATCCTGCTTCTTTACATAGTATTTAAATACATGATGGAGATTTGTCAGTTGAGAAAGAGTCTGCAATGTATTTTTGCTAAAATACTTATAAAACTCTTTTATAACACCATAAGAACGAAAAAGCTTTTTAATATTTACCATCTGCCAGCAACAACAACAACAAAAATATCTGGAATTTCTATGAATTGTTATTTTTTCCTATTTCGCCTAAGAAGCAAAGAGAATGAAGGAATGATATGCCTTCAAGAAAGATTCCTTAGAGAATTCTGTCTTGTATTCTCATTTTAATCACATTTTCTGTGTCTAATCAGTAGGCAATGTTACTTTTTTTTTCCTGTTTTCCTATATAGTGTGTCCCAAATTCTCCATTCTCAAAGTTGCACAAAGTGCTGCTTGCTCTGCTCTTGGATAGAAGTTATTTTCTGTGGCTCACTGATTCCACCATATAATGCCATGACCTTTGAAAGGCTTTTTTTTCCCCCCCTTGAGTCTATTCTCAGTGTTGCTTTACAGAGGTCTGTTCATAGTCTTTTCAGGCTGCCTAGAGGAGCTTGTTGATCAGTGTTCAAATCTCTAGAGACAAAGCCAGTCAGCACATTTCTGGTAAGAAACACATCCCTTAGCCGAGGGACACGATGTTTCACAGGCAAATATTACAGAGAGCTTTCCATACACCACATACAGAAGTAGATAGGGCAGCATTAAAGATGTGTCTTCCAATAGCTTCTGGAGATACTTTTGTAGAGTGAAAAATCTTTGTAGCTTCTCCCTGTCATATCTACATATGTCAACTTTCCCTGGCATCTCCCAGTTTCTTGCAAAAAACTGGCAAGGATAAGCTGTTCTCTATTAGTGACAAGTTATACTGAACTGTGGGATATAATGTGGGGATGTGAATAATGTGGATGTGAGTAAAATTTAGCTATGCATACTTGCTGCAAGGTATCGATATATAATATTATTATTAGTTCCCATTTTTAGCCATGGCCTTGTTACCAGTTACAGCTATTCATATTGGAACATTTTACAATACTCCTCCTGCTATTTCTCTTTTCTAATCCTAAAAAAAAAAAAAAAAAAAAAAAAGAAAAGGCTATACAATTTCCTTGTAAGACATACTTAAGAATTAGAGTACATAATGCCTTTGAATATTAAATACCATGGAATCAGTAAGTGACACTAGACTGGCATGCTGCAACTATCATGTATTCTAACACTTAATGCCCTAAGTGCTGACTTTTTCTCTCTGCCCCTAAAAAGAGACACTGACCATCTCTCACTGCTCTACATGTTGTAACATCTCTTTCTCCAGCTAATGAATTAAGATAATTTACTTGAACTGCGAGCAACAAGGCTGAGTTTATCCTGAAAATATGAACAAATATTATGTATGTGAAAGTAATTTAACTTCCTACTACTTTCACACATTGAAATTTAGGCACATGACAAATTTCTTCATAAATGAGAATATATGAAGACAATTCTAACAAAGAAATGGACTTTATTTTCCCATCTTATCAATGGCAGAAATAGTTTAAGTTAAATGGATAGAGGATACAATAAAAGAAATAGAACAGAAAACTAAAGAAATATAAAAGTTGATTACTATCATTAAAGATTTTAACAGTTATAAAAAATGTTTCAATATATCCTTTTATGTTAATAAAACCAACAGCAAAATTATGTTATGCTATAAAAGAGCTGCTGCTTCTTTATTCTAATCAACAATGTTATGTTTTGTGGTCTTTAAACAATTAAATAGCTGCAAAGTAATAAAACTGATAAAAATAATTATGAACAGCAAGTGAAGTTATTAATGAATACTGGGCTTCAGAATTTCATTTAAAAATGCATCTCAAGTCTATAAACTGTTTGCAAATTATGTTTGATCATACATATGACTTTAATAATTACATTTGCAGTAGAAATGATAGAAAAATGTTTGAATTGAATCTGGTCAAGAGAAATATCTAAGAGCTGAGAACAAAGAGGTTTTATAGTTCCAATCTACTAGGGATGGAATTTATTTGGTCTTTTACCACAATTTCAGTAATAGTACGATCAGACCATAGTTGTGAATTCTTTTCTATTATTACACTGGCAGTAAAATAAGGCTATGCCTTCACATTATTTTCTGTGGTCATGATGATTTTGACTTCTATGCTCAGTCATGAGCCTCATTATGCTGTCATTGTTTTGTGTGTTTTAATGGCATTATCCGTATCACTGAACCTCTCCTGATAAGCACCAGCAGAACCACCTCTAATGACTTCCATTGCTAGGTGAAGCATCTGGCTATAAGTAGAGCAGTTCAGGACATGCTTACCTTCAAGAAAGTAAATTGTCATGCTGCTTTGTTTTGCCATGGAGGGTAGCATTCACACACAATTTTTAGCTGCACAAAATCTTTCAGCTTTTCTCTACAGCCTGCAGAGACAGGGGCATTCAAGAAGGTGACACTCCTTACCTGTTCAGCCTAAACTTTCAGTAAGAAAGCAGTAACAGAGTTAAAGTTATTAAGCATATTAACTTATATGTCTGCTCCTCAGTGAGAATAGAGACGAGGCAAGCATCACAGATATTAGTGATACACCAGACCTTACTAAAGTGGTTAATGAACTTCTCCCAAAGCCTGAAGAATTGGGAATGACACTGGTAAGGGTTCAGTGTTTCAAGGATCACAGATTGATACGGTCACATTTGGAAAGGTCCTGGGTGTTAATAACCATCACCCAGTATGGATGGATGTGCTGATCTTCTATCACATCCTGTTTTCATGCAGCAAAATGCACTCTGTTGTTTTGACATGGAGTTGCATGGCATTTTTCCCCCTGCGGAAATTTAACTAGTGTCAGTGAGATATCTTTTTAGATTATTATGACAGATGTTTTTTGACAGACAATTTCCTCCCTCTCTTTGTTTTACCTCAGAAGAATTAAAGGTTCTATTTATACAGGGTTTTTTTTAGATCATGTTTGTTTTTACTGATTATATTTGTGTGCCATCCAAGAGGTCAGGTGCCTACTGAATCCTAACTGAACTCTGAGAAATCTGGGATCTTAAGGACACAGGTGGACCAACCCAATACAAAATGTCTGCACACATTATCACGCTATATTTATTGGGTGACCTTTCTTGGGGTATTTCAACACATTTTCCCTTCACGTGACTGGAAAAATTGAGCGCATGAAATAACAGAGAAGAAAGCTCAACGTTTACCTGATTCCTTGTTAATCTAAACAAAGGCTTAAAGTTAGACTGAAAATCTGAAGCAACAATTATATATCAATTTGTGATTGTCCATTCCTTATAGCTCTTAAAACTAATATAAAAAGGCTCAAAACATCCTACTTTGGCAGTTCCAACGTATTTTGAATACAGACTAACCTTATTCTACAGAGGGAGGCAATCCAGAGGAGAACAATCTGCATGTAAAGCATTGAAGCGGGTCCATCTCAAAGAACAGAGAATCGGATTACACCTGGTCTGTACAGCTACATATGCAAGAAACATTCTGAGTTATAAATGAGGACTTTTGTGAACAGGGATTTCTCTTACTCACTGTCAATGAGCTGCCACTCAGAAAGGAGCTGAGGACATTATCATCAGGTATGAGGCTATTATGTGATTTCAGCATACTAGACAAGGTTACTGGATGTTGCAGAGTCTGTCCCCGTCCAAGCAATGAAGACCCCGCAGGCTGCAGTCCCTCATCTAGATGAAGTGTTGGTAGATGACTGGGCTCTGTGGATGTCAGAATGAGATATTTTATTGGAGCACCTTTCCTGCCTCCTGCCAAACTGTCTGACACAATGCTAATTATCCACAGCTCAGACTTTTCTTCTGAAGTGTCTTTTGTTTGTTTTGCATAGAAGAAGTGAAAGAAAACCTATACTTGTGTGCACAAATTCTAGAATTGTCTAGTTTTGCTTGAGATTTTTTCCCCTGGTGTTTTGCTGCAATTCCAAGTGAAACAGATCAAACTAAATATTTTTTTAAAACAATCATCAGTGACATAACAGCCACTTGTTAATCCAAATTCTTTTTGGAGAGGATGAGATGTTGTTGGTGTCTTTGAAATATCTTCTGTACCTGTCTGCAAGCTATCTGTAAGGATGGGAAATATCTATAAAATGGAATTCAACTGTCTGCACTGTCAGAATAAAGAGTAAGGCAATTTTCTTAGCAGTAGGCAGCTATATAAACCTGAAAAGAATACCAGTGGTCATTTATTGTTTATATTACACAGACACATAGGAGCTAGCTCCATATATGCTTGATCTGCAAGATTGTGCATTGTTCAGATGAAGCACTGTAAAAACTTGGCTATGCTGCTTCCAGGTCCAGCTTCAGCTCATAAAGTGTAAGTCTTATTTTCTACAGGATGGAGTCCACAATGAGGTGGTTCTATGAAGATTTGGTGAACTTTTCTATATAGAAAATGATAGGAAGTCCATTTACAGAGACAACAAAGTAATCAGGTATATAGTGAACTGAAATCAGTCAAATCTTATGGTCTGTAGCTCATGGTCTCTGACAGAACAGACACACAAGTCTATGGGGCCAGGAGGGATCCACCCAAGGGTACTGAGGGAGCTGGTGGAAGTGCTCACAAAGCCACTTGCCATCATTTATCAGTATCCTTGGTTAAACTCGGAGGTCCAAGTTGATTGGAAGTTAGCAAATGGGAAGTTAGCCAATCTAAAAGAAGGACTAGAAGGAGTATACAATGAACTACAGGCTTGTCAGTCTAACCTTGGTAATAGGGGAGGTTATGGAGCAAATCATCTTGAGTGCCATTATGCACCATATACAGGACAACCAAGTGATCAGGCCCAGCCATCATGGGTTTATGAAAGACAGGTCCCGCTTGCCTAACCTGATCTCCTTTTATGACAAGATGACCCACTTAGTGGATGGGGGAAAGGCTGTGGATGTTGTAGGGAGGCTTTACAGAGAGATCTGGATAGGCTGGTTTGATGGGCCAAGGCCAGTTGTATACAGTTCAACAAGGTCAAGTGCTATGCCCTGTCCTTGAGTCACGAAAACCCTATGCAATGCTATAAGTTTGGGGAAGAGTGGCTTGAAGGCTATCCAGAAGAAAAGGACTTGGGGGTGTTGATTGAAAGCCAGCTGAATATGAGCCAGCAGTGGCCAAGAAGTCCAACGGCATCTTGGCTTGTATCAGAAATACTGTGACCAGCAGGAATAGGAAGCAACTGTCCCCTTGTACCTGGCACTAATCACCTTGAATATTCCATCCAGTTTGGGCCCCTCACTACAAGAAGGACATCAAGGGGCTGAGCATGTTTGAAGAAGGGCAATGAAGATGGGGAAGAGTCTAGAGAACGAGTTTTACAAAGAAAGGTTGACACAAGTGGTGTTGGTTAGTCCAGACAAAAGGAGGCTGAGGGGAGATGTTGCCACTCTCTACAACTAACTGAAAGGGTGTTGCAGTGAGGTGAGGGTTGGCCTCTTCTCCCAATTAACAAGCAAGAGAAGAAATGGCCTCAAGTTGTGCTTGGGGTGTGGTGGTGTTAGATTGGATATTGGGAAAAAATTCTTCACAGAAATGGTTGTAAAGCTCTGGAAGAGTCTGCCCAGAGCAGTGTCTGAGTCACCATCCCTGGAGGTCTTTAGAAGACATGTAGATTTGGCAGTTGACAACATGATTTAGTGGTGGACTTGGCAGTACTGGATTAACAGTTGGACTCAATGGTCTTAATTTTCCAACCTAATGATTCTATTATTCTCTGATTCTATGCCTGATATGATTCCTGTGGAGTCATTACAATTTCTCTGCACTGTGTTTTCTGTGCTTCAGTGGTGATACTGCCTGTGTAACTCGGCTACAGAGTTCAGATCAATTGCAACCAGTATTACCTGGCTTTCCTACTGATCAGTGTACCTCGCTCAGCTCCCCATTAACCTGGATAATAGAAAGTCAGCCAAATTTTTAATGTAATGCAGTCAAGCCCTAGGAACAATGCATGCTTTTATTCCAAAATTAAAATTTCAATTAACATTTCAGGACAAAATTGCAGGAGTGTTGAGCATAGGAAAACAAACAAACAAACAAACAAACAAATAAGAATGAAGGCTGATGTATTCTGCCTGAGTTAGCCTTGCAGTATTCACTTGCCTTTATTGTTAATGAATCAGATATCCTAGAGTCAGTGTCCATGCTCCACACATAGCTGACAGAGAAGTGTTTTGGATCCATCCCATATCTATCTAGGTGGCTGAAGTATGCCCATAACGTTTATATATTTTTTAACCTTCACATGAAACAGGAAAATGTTAGTCTCCATTTTTTTGAGAAAATGAAGTGCAGTCTTCACTTCCTTTTCTGTTCTTTAATTTTGCTACTCCTTCATTATTTATGACTTCCCATAATGTACTAAGAACACACTGCAAGGTAATATTGAGATGAAATCCCCAAATCCCAAACACTAGATAGGAACAAACACACAGCACAGACAAAAAGACCTACTTCAACTTGTCCTGAAAGTCAGAGTACTGTCTGCCTAAAAGCCTCAACGCAACACATATTAAAACCTATGTTTAATTTTCACACAACTGTACAGAGAAAAAGGCTTCAGTTCATTCAGGCTCATTGCTGAACCATAGCCTTAGTATCACAATAGCCTATTGAGGCTGAGATGACTGAGGTCCCAAAGAAAGCACCATGTTCATCATGTATATGGTCCATAACATTCTGTGATAGCTAAAGCTTTGCAACATACCATTTGACATTGTGATTTTTCTCTCCTACAATACAATTTTAGTGAAAGATTGGTCATCCTCAAGAAAATAAAATGCTTTGCACCCCATTTCAGTTCTGTCATGCATTATTAAAGGTCTGCATATCTTCATTTATACCTTTTATGTAATTCAGCTATTCTTTATGTTCCTTTCCATATAACATACTTATGCTACTGTCACCATCATAGTCTTATATAAACTTGATATTGATTTATGGGTCAGCACAGAATAGGCAACAAAGAACATCATCATATTTGGCATGATCATGATTTTTCTGACCTAACATTACCCCACACAGGTGTAAAGACTTAGGCTATTATTTATTTGGGCTCCCTTCACAATTATAAAAAAAAATTAATTTGAGTGCTAAGACTGATTATTAATATAAATGGAAATAAGAGTCCCTTGAGTGCCCTCTCAATGTTAAATATAGATAATGAGACACTTAAAAAAACCCTTTTAAATGGCCAAAGCCAGATTAAATAAATCCTCCCATAAACGAGTGCATGAACATATCAAGACATGGATCTATCAAGACTGGAAGCCCTTTCACCTCACATATGAATGTTATCAATAAAATTATGCTAGCTAATCCTTTTTGATGGCCTATGAATTATTTTAGGTACACTGATAAGAGAACATACTGGAAAGAGTAAGTAATTTTTAAGTAAACAGTAAGCATGTTAATATTATTCCAACTCCATTTTGCTGGCATTTCACAGGTCATATTTCTACCTAGCTTGTCTGTTCTCATTGAACTGTGTGTCTCCGAACTTTCTAATAATGATTTTATCAACTTTTAAAACAGTGAATATTTTCTGACTGTATTAGCTGCTATTACGTGCAAATACTCCAACACTGACTTTTACATCTCTTTGTGAATTATTTTTAGTTATGCATGTGGAATTGCTGCCAAGTACCTGGAATGCATGAGCCCTGAATATTCCTGCTAGGTATCTGTTATCAAATGTTATTTCATAGCAAGGAACTTGGTTCTTTCAGTTCCCACCAGCCTCAGTAGTATAATATGAACTGCACTTCCAGACTCTGAAGATTTAAATAGATCAAGAGTGCATTTTTGCACTAACTAATGATGCCTTATTGGTTTATTAACATGAAAAGATTCCAGCAGCTCTATGGCATAAAAAACTTCAGTCATGATATCTTCCTGAGAGATCATTTGCAGCAGCTCCTTCTTTGTGCTTAATAGCTAGCTAGGGTAAAACTAGAGGCTAGGATTTATAGTCTAAGGAGAGAAAGGTGGCACACTATTTTATACCAAAGTAAACTCGAAAGCAAATCACATTATAAAACTCACACCTTTTCAGATGCTTACAGAAATGTTCAGCTAAACCAGAGATGAGCACGTAGGAAAACTGTCATTATGGTTCTACTGAAAGCAACTGCGTGGCAAGAGAGAGGGCGTTAGGTACAGCTGAACTATCCTGAGGATGGAAGGGCTGGAAATGGGATGGAAAACAAAAGCTGCTGTGCTACAAAGCAGCTTGGGATCAGTGGAGAAAATCAAAGGCCTGAGTTTAATAATAGTCACAAACTGTGTTTGAATCACCAGTTTAGGTATGATGACATTAAAAAAATAGAACAGGCAAAAAATGTTCATCTGACCTAGTCAAGTATTCTATCACTGTACACTGGTGAGCCCACCCAGACCTGAAGCCAGGCTCTGCCTGCCTTGAGGCATCTCGCTGGAAGGATAGAATTCAAGTTTGACATTTCAGTTACCATGAGGAAGAAAATTAGGCAGCAAGCACTGCATAGCAAAGTGATAGCTGAGAGTTTTTAAGACTGTTCTATATCACCAGAAAAGGTAAGAACTATTTGAATACTTCTTTGAATAGTTATACAAAACTACTAATTTGGTATAAACAGGTTATGGAAAAGAAAAAAAATAACGTTAGACACTAATGCTAAGACCTTATTTTAGAATAGAATAAATGATGAAGCAATCAACTAACAGGAGTGAGAGAACTAAACTCTTTTCTAAGTTGGAGTGGTTTTTAGGCTGGGTAACACAACAACAACACAGGCTCTGGAAGAACACATTATTTCAAAGAGAAGAGTGTTTCAATAGGTCCATCCCATTCTAAGCCATCTGGTGACACAAGGATTTTGTTCATGATGACCTCATCAGGATTTGCCAGAGCAATGCTAGCATGAAAATATTTTGTACAACTTTCAGATATTAAAAACATTATAAAAGGAAGGAATAAGAAAGTTATGATCTCTTCTCCCACACACTGTTAAGGGCCACAAGACATAGTTCTGTTTCCAAACGTCAGAGACTGTAGAGGTACTCAATGTGATTTAACAATTTACCAAGGGAAGTATAGCATCCAGAAAACAAATCAAATACTCTGTAGCACTTCACTCTTGCCAGTTAAAGGAAGGATGCACCTCATCTTCCTTTGGACATTTAAAATTATTTGTCTAGTATAAACCAATCATTTAGACTCCTTTATTCCATGGAGGGAAGCAGGATCTCCAAACATCAATTCATCCTGTCTGTCATAGGCACATATATTTAGGTGGGAGGAATTGGTCTAGTTTCCTTTTTTTCTACCATTGACTGTAGAGGGAAACCAGACAAACCACAAACACTAACCACATACCTTTTAGCGTGCCTGAAGTTAGGAGTGACTAATCACACACCAAACGTAATGAGGTCCAACAACTGGAATTTGAATGGAAATTAGTCAAACTCTATCTTGATTTAAGAAATACTTAAAAAACATAAAAGCATGGAAATAGCCTATCCCACAGAGGGAAAGGGGTTTTGGGTAGGCAGCTGACAGGGCTCATAGACAGAACTTTAAACTAAGTATGAAAGGGGGTGGGGGTGAAGTTGGGATCACTGAGGGGGAGCTGGAATGAAGTATGCCAGTGCTTGTGGGGGAGGAGTGTCCTGGCCAGATTGTACCATCTTGGGAATTGACAGGGGATCAAGGTGTCCTGACAGGTTGCAGGCAGAGCACAGGTCGTTGAGAGGTCGGTTGCTGTAGAAACATCTGAGTATCATCAGGGGGCTCCAGGTACCTTATCAAGGCCCCAACTCAAATGCCTTTATATGAATGCCCGCAGCTTGGGCAATAAACAAAATGATCTAGAGATGCTTGTGAGTCTACACTGCTATGACCTGATTGGCATCACAGGGACATGGTGGAATGACTCCTGTGATTGGTGTGTTGGACTAGAAAGGTATAAGCTGTTCAGGAAGGACAGGCAGGGGAAGCGAGGAGGGGGTGTTGCCCTCTATGTCAATGAGCAGGTAGAATGCATGGAGCTCCACCTGGCAAGTGATGATGAAAGAGCTGAGTGCCTGTGGACCAGGGTCAAAGGAAGGGTAGGAGACTTTCCAGTGGGTGTGTGCTACAGACCACCCAATCAGGAGGACCAGGTGGATAAGGCTCTTCACAAGCAGATAGGAGTTGCTGCCCGTTCACAAGCCCTGGTCCTCATGGGGGATTTTAACCACCCGACATCAGTTGGAAACACAACACGGCGGGGAACAAACAATCCAGGGGATTCCTGGAATGCATTGATGATAACTTCCTTCTCCAGGTGATAGAGGAACCAGTGAGGAGAGGGGCCATGTGAGACCTCGTTCTCGTCAACAGGGAAGGGCTGCTGGGTAATGTCAAACCCGTGGGTAGCCTCAGCTGCAGTGACTATGAGATGGTGGATATGAGATCCTAAGGGCAGCTAAGAAGGGGAAACTCAGCAAGCTTGAAACCCTTGATTTCAGAAGAGCTGACTCTAACCTCTTTAGGAACCTCCTTGCTAGTGTGCCATGGGATAAAGCCCTGGAGGGACTGGGAGCCCAAGAAAGCTGGTTGACTTTCAAGGATCATCTCCTCCAAGCTCAAAGGCATTGCATCCCTAAAAGGAAGAAAGCGGGAAAAAACACCAGGAGACCTATATGGATAAACAGAGAATTCCTGGAGAAAATCAAATATAAAAGGGGAACACACAAAGTATGGAAGCAGGGACTGGTAACATGGGATGATTACAAGGAAGTTGCTTGTGTAATCAGAGACCAGGTTAGAAAAGCTAAGGCCCTGACAGAGTTAAATCTGGCCAGAGATATTAGAAATAAAAGGATTTTACAGATATGTAAGAGAAAAAAGAAAAATGAGAGAGAATGTGGGGCCTCTCTGGAAGGATACTGATGACCTGGTGACCGAGGACGTAGAGAAGACTGAAGCAATTGAGACATTTTCATATCTTGAAGGCTTTGTCTGTATTTTTAAAACAAGTAGTAGCAATTCTTTGAAATATTATAGATGTCCTACTGCTTGCAAACAGATTTTAAGTGGTCTAACCTGAAAAGTGACATAATAGAAAGCAATACAGGAGCACAATCTTTTTATGTGCTGGCATTCTTATAAGTTTTGAGTATTCTCACATGTCAAATCATTGTGGTATTGGTTGGTGGAGGGGAGACTTTTTCACTCTCTACAATTACCTGACAGGGGGTTGCACTGAGGTGGAGGTTGGCCAACTTTTCCAACCTTGATGATATACTATGATTTTAAATGTAAACATTATTAAATTTAAGCCATTTTGACTAACCAAGGCACACATTTTTACTTTGTGTGGTCTCTCCTTCTGTGTAGTGTGCTCTGCACATCATTTTATTACTGAACTTGAAATGAAAAGCTGCTTATTTATGTACTAAGAAATGTAAGTGACCATGTTTTTTTGGGGGAGGAAGGTTAGTATTTCCCAGTAAAAACAGACTCAATTTATGATCTTGAGATCAACTAGAAAATAATTATTATTTCCATTTCCATTTTCATTTTGCTTATGTTTATCTTAGGAACATTATAATTCTAGAGTACAGTACAAGATTTTCATTGGTATCAAGAGAAATTATTTTAATACTGAAGACCTTCAAAGGTGAAAACACTTTAAAAATGAAGTCTTAAAAACTCAAATGCCTTTATCTTGATATATTATCTATCTTGCCATAATCTGGACATCAAAGAATGCATGGTATGATCAGACCAGTGTCAGGGTTTGGTCTGACCAGGATCAGACAGTTGTACTCATTTTTTTTCTTGCTGCAACTTCTCCAAGAGTAAACAATCTTTTATTTCATGAAAAATAGCCCCATCCTTCAGATTTGAGATGTCTGACAATTTCTACTTTTCTTGTTTTGTGCTGTTCTGGTGTTACTGGTTCCTTTACTGTTGTGATTTTTAGGAACTGATTGATTTTTACTGTTTGATTTTTAGTGTATTCAACTTTTCTCAAGATTGTATTGCTAACAAAAATGTAACGTATTTCAGTTTCACATTTAACACAGAATTTCAGATTTTCATGTGTCTCAGGCCTATCTATCTATCTATCTATCTATCTATCTATCTATCTATCTA
>JANHGL010006310.1:0-10458 GCA_024611195.1 Ceyx melanurus | reverse complement strand
TATTACATATATATATAATACTATCTATGAATCTATGAATCTATAAAAAGTAAAAGTTAATGTTATTGACCAAGGAACAGTGGTCTGGTAGAAACCAAGATCATATGACTAGACCCCCTGTATATAAGATTAAAACAAAGTTCGATATACACAGGGAGCTGTTTGAAACTTGATACAAAGGTGTTGCTTCTAGGCAGGAGGTTTCAGATTTTTCAATATCATTATAATGACATTCCTCCACAAATATTTTATATGATGAAAGCAACAAAAGTTAAACTTAAATAGCTTGAAGTGAGCTGTGGGAGGCCATTGACAAAAGAGTGCACAGCTGAAAGCACAGAGAGCAAGCACAAACTTTGTACAGAAAGGGAGATGGAGTGGCTCAGCTGGCTTAAATCAGTGTAACTCTGACTTAATAGAATGATTTTGGTTTACACCAGCTGAGGACACACAGCTATAATATGAAGAAAAAAAAAAAAAGAAAAAAAAAAGAGGGAGAGAGGAAATGCTACCTTCAGAAATTAAGGATTCGGCAGATTTTACAACTTCAAGTAATGTTTACAACCACATTTAGCTTTTGAATTTAGATGGGATTACTCACTAATGTTTAAATGAGCAGATCAGGGCTAGTATGTTTCAGATTAATCATTTCTATCATGTTTCCTAAGGTCGGTCTGCAGAGTCATATAGTTAAATTTTCCCAAAGCTACATAAATGAATGAACTCAGAAAAGAAATCCTGTTCTCTGGCTCCATAAATAAGAGAGGTAAAACCACCAGTCTGGCTGTGTAAATAAGAGAGGTAAAACCAGAGATCACATATGGGAACAGAAGTGTAAGGAAACAATTGAAGATTTAAGAAGCACTTTAAGTATGTAAAACTAATTCTTGCAGGGACTGTCTTCCAGGGACAACTCAAAGAAGCAAGGACTACTGTCAAAAGAAGTAGTTTCTTGGCCTGAAGAACAACCAAAAAAAAAAAAAAAGTGAATACATAGATATCCATTGGATTAAGACAAATTTTCAGGATTAGTGATGTTTTCTGACAGGTAAATTACTGAAATTAATTATTAGTAACAACAAGAATGTAAATTTGAAATAGCAAAGCCTTAGCATCCCACTTTTTTGATCTTTTGATTTGCACTGAATTTTTCTATGTTTTCTTTGAGCAGTTTAAACAACTGTCTTAACTTTTTGTATCTCACCTGGATTGTGAACAGCAATGAATATACATAAGTAAGATAAAATAAATCTTACTTTGAATTGTTACTCTGGGAAATTCAATTTTCTCATTTTGTAAACCTGTGGATTCATGGAGTTCCCAGTATAATTCCTCACTAATGAGCATCACAATTTAAACAAATACAAGCCATGTAAAGGATTAAAAGTACCAGAGGGAAAAGCCAGAAGAGAAATGTTATATGAAAAGCATGTGCTGATGAAATCTAAGCACATCACCCAGAGTCTTGCACTTTTTTGGGACCCTCAGTTCAGAAAACCAAGTACAGTAAGCAAATCCTGATGACAGAGGTGGGATGGGATGGATAATCTTAGAGTATAGCCTAAAGCAAGAGATGTCTGCCAACCCAAGGGGAACCCAATGGATGTAAGGAGGACTCAGCAAAATACATCCTTCTCTCATGTCATCATAATGAATCCTAAACAGATTACCTGGATACCAGTGTCTCGTTGCCTGCATGTTGAATAGATTACCTATATATACACATCTTGGTGTGAGAGTGACAGTGTGAGTATAGACAAGTAAAATTGTTTCTTACTTGTTTTAATTTTAGATGAAATAATCTTCTTCTTCCATTAGGTCATGCGTTGAGCTTTGTTAAATCATTGCTACTGGCATTTCTACCACCTGTTTCTACAGCAGTGCAGCCCATCCAACACACTCCTGAAGCCCAGGACTCACCCCTGCACTTCTGGAAGAAACCTAACACTTGCACAGTCAGGGCTTCTGAAGTCCTGGGCCCAGCATTCGGACACACCAAAAGCATGTATTGAAAGATGGATTTGATAATAACAGCCTTTTATCCAAGAGCCAAAGGGCTAAATCACTTACACATGCCACTGCTGGCCCTGTGCTGCCAGAAAGGCACACTGAGCAAGCACTGCACTCTTAGCAACAGGAGTCTTCCTTACGTGGTTTTCTCAGTGTCTGTTCTTGAACCCATGCCATCTTGTAGAACGACCTAAATGATTTTTGACAGAAGGAATGAAAGCCAGAATTCCACTTTCTCTGAGTTTTGTGACATGGAATATCATTATGGCAGTCACTTCTGTGAGTCAACAAATGTCTAACTAAAATAAAACAGCCTTGACAAGAGAGATATATTCCTTCCAGTTGTTGCCTGACCCTTCACCTGCAGTTATACACAGTGATGGAATTATCACCAAGCTTATTGCTTTTGCTTGGAAGATAACAAAGACTCAAAATTTGGCAAGCAGTAAAAGTAAAATTAAATTGGTTATCTCACATTTGCAATCACTGAATTATTGATTTAAATATGGGTAGTGTAGTACCACCAAGGCCACTAGATAGGAAAAAAGAAATAGGAAATGTTAGCCAGTAGTGACCCCCAGCAAAGCAAAGCATTTCCTTCACCCAATATTAAACATTTATCTTCATGGGAGTTACCTCCTGTCTAATATAGTCAGTTCTCTGCTCCAAGTTTACTCCAGGTCACAGAGTTCCACTACTTAGGGTGCTAAATCTATCCTAGCGAAGATTTTTCAGATTTTCTTCTATATTTTTCTACAGACTATAGTGTAAATGCACCTGGAGATCACATCTCTTAGAAAATGCTAAGTCCAAGCTTTTACTAAACAAGGGTGAGCCAAAAAATTACACCTTTAAAGAAAACAAACACTGATCCACCACTGATAGACAACTCAGTCTTGTGGTTAATTAGTTCAGGCATCACATCACATTTATTCAAAACTGGTTCTAGTGAACCCCAAGCTAGTTCCTGTTGATTGAGCAAGATAAGGACCATGTAAACTTATCAACTTCTTTGGTGACAGTTTCAGTTTTCTAACATGGTATTGGATTCAATCAAGCCATAACCTTGCTGGTGTAATCAAATTCCAAAGACCGTGGCATCTGAGATTCTTTTTATCAAATTCAGCATCTTTTGAGAAAGGCTCTGTAGCAAAAGTTTGACCCCGTCACTGGAAATACTTCAATACCTCACTGAAAAAATTGCCTTTGGCTCCTGCATCACACAAAAATCACCTCGATCAGCATAAACAACAGTCCATCCTAGCATAAGATCACTGTAAAAATGAAATATAAAATAACACTTCGGGACATAACTGTTTCAGAGAAATGTTGAAGGTCTAAATTCCCCACTCAGAAGTCAAAGGATTCCATTTTTAAGCTACAGAGTTTTACCTAATTAGAAATCAGCCCTAAAACTGTGAAAACCAAAGATATTTCACAGATTTATGGAATGGCATGGACCAGTTTTAGTTAAAGGAGTCTACGTTGATTATCAAGTCTCATATCCTGCAGGCTTTGGTGGGAGAATGTTTTTTTAATAAAGGCATATTTGGGGCAATCTCAAGCAAATTCAACTTTTTGTTTCACACAGTGATATTAAAGTCCAAGAATAAAGCTAAGGATATTCATAGTCACAGTTTACACAGTTACAGCTCGTGTTAAGACCAGAATGATGGCTCTCATCTAAGCTTTTTACATTTTTCCTAATTAAGATGGGTCTAGCTTTCTCATAACTCTCTGCTGGTGGTCTGGTTATGTGACCACAAACTCTTATTATTGTCTTACCTCATAGCTGTCAGTGCCAAGTAAAACTTGTCTGTAGATCCTCTGGAATTCATATTACATTTACTGCTGGACTGCATACTCTTTCAGTAATTAAATAGATCTCTCAAAGCTCACTAAATCTGGTTCTGCAGCCAGAGGGAAAGTGAGTGGATGGCATATAGCAGAAAATTAGAATGGCATGCAGCAGCCCAAGGAAAACTATGTAAAGCAGGAATGGGGGTAGGGCAAATGGAGAGAAAACTAGAACATCAGCTAGGAGAGGGACTGACCACAGAAATCACAGAGCTGGCTGAAGAAACAAGAGAAGCATGTTCACCTTGCTTTTAAAGGTTTATAAGTAGTAGGTCAGGCAGACTAAAACCACCTCCTACATCATCCCAGCAGGTGTGAGAAGGATGCAATTCTAAAACCAAGAGTGACTGATGTGAGATTTTTAAAAGAATAAAGAAATGTAAAAATTAGTAGTTTTGACAGAAAAGAACAAATTTGGTTTAGCTTACTGTATGCAAGTTCCCAAATGCTGTACAGTATACATAAGATTAACATGTATTATTTCAAATGTAATAAAAGAAAGGTCATTTCTTATCTGGGGAGATTTTTTCCACCTGTTAATATTTTTTTTAAAGCCACAAAAGGTTTGAAAACATGCAAAGTTGCAAAGAGGAAAGATACACATAAAAGGTAAAGATTATTACTATAATAATTACTGTTAATAATATAAAGTGGTATATTGAATATTGGGAGAATAAAGTACAAACACCCTTTTAGTAAAAAATTTAATTGCTTCAATACAGAAGCAATGGGTTTTTCCACTTTCTGCTTTTTTTTTTTTTTTTTGCAGACTCAAAGGAACACTTACAAAATATAACTGCATGAAGGAAAAAACATGACATTTCTATTATTTAATAGTATTTGCAGACAAAACTGTTGAGTTTTTCTGGAGATTATAGCAACAGCTTTAATTTCTGTAAAAAGTTCTTTTAGCTCATGAGCAATAAATGTTTAGATTCAGTGGGTGAGATTCTGATTAGCTTATTTTTGATGTCCAAATCCAGGCCATGGGGGAGCTACCCTCCATGGCTTTCTTTGCAGCTGAAAAGCTGCTGTGTTAAAAATGTGTGATGGACATTTCTTCCCCTGCACTGCCATCAGTGACATCTTGCTTTCAGCCACACTGTGCAGCATCATCAAGCTGAGTAAATCCATAACCTTTTCCATTTTGTTCACTGACTTCTATTTAATGCCACTGACAATTCCAAGTGATTTTGGAGTTCTCATTTAAAGCAGAACACTGTGCTATAGAGAAATAATAGGTCGATTTAATAAATTCACACTGGGGAAATAAACAACAGAGGACAAGAGCAACATTTAAATCACTGTGTTTTAGACTGTGGTTGTTGCAGAGTTGAGCAGAAAGCTTCTTTGACATAAAGATTAAAAAATACCACAAAGTTATGTGATACAGAAAAGAGATTGCAGAAAGATAGCTGGTTTTTTGAAAAGGCACTCTGTGTCTTGTTAAATGTCACCTCACATTTGGAGCTCTCAAAACAGCAAGGAACTTTTCCACAAAGCAAATGAATTCTGAGATCTGATCACCTCTGACACCTTTTTCACAGGTGACACTTCTGCCAGCAGGATGCCAACAAAATGTTCTCTCACATAAATTGTAAAACTTCCAACTAATCTCAGGTTCTCTGTGCCTTAAAAATTTGCTGCTCCTTTTTCTTACATTGGGAAGTGAGACATGGAGGTTTAAATTGTGTTTGCAGAAAGCTTCAGTGGTAAAACCAGCAGAAAAAATACGGATATGGGTGTTTTGGGCTTTTACTTCCACCCAAGTAAAAAGCAAAAGAGAGCATCACAGCTTGTTTATGGGGCTGATGTCCTCAAGGGCTGCTGGCTGTTTTCTGGAAGCTCTGGGTGTGCAGCCTCTCTCAAAACCAGATCTATTTTTATGCCTTGAAGGGAGAGTCTTTCAAATCAAAAGCTTATCTCAGCTCTCTGTGTCCTGATTTCCTTCACTGATTTTTATTGTCAACACTCCAGAAATAACTTAAAACCATTTAAACTTAATTGGGCCTTCACAGAGTGCCTTTATTCTGTTGCTTGACTCTCAGGGCTCTGTTACCTCATGGACACCTTAAAACCCAAATAAAAGCACACATCTTAAACTCTTTAATTGCTAAACAAAACCACTCACAGAGGAGTTTTGAAGATGTTCACAGCCATTGCAATTTGGGAAGGATGGACCTCCTAGCAGCTTTTCTGAAGCCTGGATGTCTCTCTGGCTTGAACATATGGGAGCCAGCTGTCTATCCTTGACAGCAGGAGTTAGTTTTGCATCCACTTTCTATAATATTAGGTTGGATATTTGTCTGAAGAACTTCTTGGCATATGCAAATAAACATCACATTCAGGAAAGCCTGTGTGTACACAGTCTCAGTCGTTTATAGAAGAGCAGGATGCTTCTGAATAGAATGCTAAATTTAGACTGAAAGTTCTTATTCACCCCTCAAAAAACTATTCAAATTAATTTATTTTTTTCCCAATCATTTTTGAATCTTTCTAATTGAGTTTTCTAACCCTATGTTTTCTCCTTGAACATAATAGCACAAATTTTCCATTCGGAACCAAAGAGAAGGTAAGCAACAAGTAGGTATTAAAATCCATCCCACCTTTTTTTTTTCCAGCCAAGATTTGTCTTCTGTGTAGTACTTTCAAATTTTCTATTGAGTATTAGGGTGTTCAGTGTTCTTTTAACTAACTTTGGTGCAACTTGGGAACTTTTAAATGCTTGTTTGTTAAATAGGTCATTCTAAGGCCACATTATAGAAATTAAGAAAATAGTCATTAAATTTCCCAGTAGCTATCCAAATCTAAGAAAGAAAAACTACCTAAAAAAAAGTAGAATTATAACTGAATATTATTATATTATGTAGTTATAATATTATAACTGAATATAGAGAATGTAAGCATAAATGGGGACAGATATTATAAGGTAAAACAGATACTGGAGCAATAGGGAGAGAAGAGATGAAAAGAATATGTTATTTATGGAGAGATCACTTGGGAATCACACTGTTCTCTTGGGAATCAGACTGTTCTCTCAGGAACATCCACATTTCAGAGTAACTGATTTTAAAATCATGCAAAATGTAAATATATATGTCATTGAAAATGTTGAAGTCTTAGCCTCTAGTAATAGGATGTCACACCATAGAAAGAAATTTTACATTCTATATGCCAGCAATGAGTTCAAGCACATAAATGGCTAGAAAAAACAGAAGAGGAAGAGCAAAGCACAAAAACAATCAGCCCTGAAGCTTTAATGGGGAAAGAACTGTGTACAACCACTATGATCAGGTGGTGCTAATGCTACTGTATAATCTTGTCCACTTCATCTATTTGTCAGTCAGAGCATATCCTAATTTCCAACACAAAGTTCCTTCTTTTGGTTGCTACACAATCATGCAAAACAAAATAAAATAAAGCTATTTGTTGGACCTGAAAAGAGAAGGTACCACTGCTGAGAGGGTTCTAAGAGATTTTTTTCCCCCCTTCTTATTGCAGGTATCACTGGAAATGTATGTATTTTATGAGAAAAGAAACTATAGTAGAAATTGAAAAAATATTCCTTTGTTATATGGCTTCTTTAAATATAATTTGTCCTGAATGTATATAATAACATCTCTCAGAAGCTGATGTTGCATTTGACTTTTGAAGAGTCAAGCCATCTTTATTTCAATGCTCCAGGCAGCAGTGGTAATTTCATTATGCAAAAAATAATTTGGGTTTGCTGTTACTGATAGCTAAACATAATTAGAAAGTAAATGGACAAGCTGTCCTTCCATGAATGTATTTGTGTGGTGAAGAGGGTAGAATTAAGCTGAAAGATGACATGAAAAATGCACATTCTCTTTTAGCTAGGGTAAAACCTCTGCTATTCTTAAAAGCCTGCTGATTCTTAGTTTAAAGGTTCCGAATGTTGTAAATAGTGACACTGCATCTTCTGTGACAACTTTTCCTGAAGTGAAACTTTGTGTGCTTGGTGTCAAGTGAATAGGTAGGATGGCAGACATAGACTTTGGCACTGTGTTGTGGGAAGAGAAGGGAATTAAGGTTTTCTGTACAGCCACACTGTGTGACTGGGTGGTGTGGTCATAACCTGTGTAAATCCCCATGTCTTTGATCTCAGAGGAGGGGAGGGAGCCAGGACTATGCTGAATCTGGATTTGTGGATTGGTGGGCTAACAAAGAACTGCTTTATCTTTGCCTTTTCATTTCCATTTCTTGCACAATGGGGCTAGAAATAATCTTGTTGTATTCCAGGTTTTGTTCCCTTCCTCATTCTATAATCAGAAACCTTAATGGAGATCTGCTGTTATGTTCTCAGAGAAGATGAATATAAATTTAATCTCTCAAGAAAGCATTCATTTTCCCAAAACACCTTCAGAATCTAGATAACATTTGACTAAAAAATACTCCATTTATTAATATAAGATATAAAAGATATAAAAAAAAGATATAAAAATATAAAGAAAAAATTGAGTACAATTCCCTTAATAATAAAGGTATTATTAATCATACTACAAAATTTCACTGTTTTTTTCTTCTGGTGCATGGGCGCAATTCCAGTCCTTGAAAGAAATGCTGCACTGTTTGTAGTTAGAGATGCCAGACTTTCAGGAAAGGCACTGCATGCAGGGGAGCTTGCTTTCTACTTTCATGCCTGTAGTGGGAATTTAACTCTTGAGGCAGAAAGGCTCTATCCCAGGCATTGCAATGTAGGATGACATTCCTGAGGAAACCAAAAAAAAAGGATTCCCTCTGTCTGGTTTTGCTACCTCTACATAAATCCTAGCCTGCACATGCCTAAAAAAAATAGGGCTGAATGTACTCTGTATCTCTGGCAGTGGGAGAATGGGCATTTAGTCCCTTTATAATCTAATGCTACTCAGAAGAGGGTCTGATACACAGTTGAATTGCTAGGAAAGCCTATAGTAAATATTTGCAATGTTCTTCAACTCCTTCCCACGGTTCTGCACAACCAACAAAACTGTAGCAACCTCAAGATTCAAACCAGGCTACAGAAGCACTGCTTCTGAGGCAAGTTAACTGTTATGTGTTCCTAACACTGTGCCCTCAATGTGGAGTTCTCTGTTTCAGAAAGGAATGGCAAATTTCCAGAGCACGAGTCTGTTACCTGAACCACAGTTTGCTTTCCCAGCAACTCTGAAGGAAGAAGAGTCCAGCTGGCATGACTTGATGCTCTATTATCTTGAGATCTGGCAGCACTGATGCCCTCCACATTTCAAAGAGATGCTTCAGACCTTGAAGAAACTGCTTAGCAGCTCCTAGAGTCGAATGTCCTGGCAGCTAGATGGAGAAACAACACAAGTGTTAGGAACATATGGTCTTGACAGGTGCCCGTTTAGCCATTTTCACTTCCCAGAAATATGAGATTGTCTCTGAGCTGGTAAAGCAGTGAGTTGTTCTTTATAAAATAATTTATTTCTGACAGACCAGGAGCTATACATTCTCTTTACTGTCTGGTGATATTTGTAGTAACACCTTTAAGCCCCAGATAACACAGGACTCTTACTCTAGCACAAGACATACAGATAGCTGTTGAAAAGAATATTCTTATGCAATTAAGGTTTGCAATCCCATGTCTGCAGCCTAAAAGCTTCTATATGTCCCTTGCCATACTAATAAAGATAGCTTACAGAAGCAGTATTATAGACATGCATGTGAGTATGACTCACTCCTCTGATAGATATGTAGGTGGAAAAAAAATGTCCTGAGTAAATAAGCTAAAAGCCTTAAGAATCAAAAGCTGGAGATCAGCCCATCCTCCAAACCATCCTACTCTTTGAAAAACTGTAATTAATTACAGTGGAGCACACGGATCTCTGTTTGAATCACAAGAGGTTGAGGGGAAACACAAGGACAAACTTGTTCCCAGTGAGGGTGGCAGAGCCTGGCAGGGGCTGCCCAGGGAGGTTGTGGAGTCTCCTGCTCTGGAGACATTCAAAACCCATCTGGGGTTGGACTAGATGATTTTTGAGGTCCCTTTCAACCCCAAACTTTCTGTGATTCTGCAATTCTGTGATTGTAATGTCACCTTAATAACCTCAAATTCCTCTTAAGCTGAAATGTCACTGAATGCACAGCCTCCCATCAATTAGGACCCCCATGTCTTTTTCCCCCTTCACTGTCCTCCAACAGGGCAAAGGTCCTAATCTCAAGGAAATGACAATAACATGATATAGCCCCAGCCACCTACAGAAATCTTTAAAAAAAAAGAAAAAAAAAAAAAAGTGGAATCAAGGCTCAAAGTAGTTGTATCAGCAAAAATAAATTATTTTAAATATTATGAAAATATCTGTAACATTCAAAATTATAATGCCATTTACCCAAGCGATTCTACATCTCACTTTACCTGTAAGGAACCTTTTTCAACCATAGGCTGGAGTTATAATTATAGTTCTCTTGGTAAATAGTAAAGCAATTTCGTAGGCTGTGATTTGATACAGACCTGTGGTTTTGTTTAGTCAGAACAGATAAATTACAGTAGTTAGACATATTAACCCATGAATATTAGACTTAAAAGCTTGTATCCACTGGTAAATAAAATTATTAATGCATAAAATTGTTTTT
>JANHGL010006309.1:2392-22558 GCA_024611195.1 Ceyx melanurus | reverse complement strand
AGGGGGGCGGGGTGGGGGGGGGGGGGGGGGGGGGGGGAGGGGGGGCGGGGGGCGGCTCAGCGGGGGGGGGCGGTGGCGGGCACCCAGGGGGGGGTGGTTGGGAAGGGGTGAGGGGTGGTGGGATCTCATCCATCCCTCCTGACACGCAGCTCAGCCACGGCAGGTTTTGCCCTTCCTGCCCTGCAAAGGGGAGCAGAGGTTGGTGGGTGCATTAAAGGCAGCTGCAAGCTCAGGAAGGGGGGCACTATTGTCCCCTCAGCTTTGCAGCTATCCTGGAGGTAGGTGATGGAGGACCCTCCCAGAGGTCTGGGCTATGAAGTGATCTGGGCTTGGTGCTGTTGAATTTGTGATCTCCAGGGCTGGGATACTGGAGGTCCCCACCTGTGCCCTCTAAGATAGAAACAGGTTGTGAGATGGAAATGGAGACACGCAGAGGGTGGGGAGGAAGGACTTCAACAGCAGTAGGAATATGAAGAGTGGAGAGCAGTGCTGAATGGGGAAATGAGTGGAAGAAGGGGGAATGGGTATAGAAAAGCCACCTGGGGAAGTGAAATGTGAAAAAACAGGATACTGAGGCCAAGATGGTCAGAACAAGACCAAAAAAAAAAAGAAAAAAAGGAGGAAGAGGAAAGAGTAAGTAGGAAAAAGTAGAGTAAGTAGAAAAAAATGTGCAGACATAATCTTTTCCACCTTCTAATCCTCAATTTCCCTCAAGTGTAAACATGACCTTCCCAGGAGCTGGTGACTCCTGTTGCAGACCCCAGCCTGGCTTACCCCAAGTGGGGGATGGAGGCAGACCCTCCTAGTAGAACCTCAGCCAATGTCAGAGGTTCCCATGTCACATCCCTGAAGTCCAGCTCATGGGGATCAAACCCTCCCACATTATCTGGAGTTTTTAAAAAAGGAAAATAATCTCCTGGGAAAAAATGTAGAGTTTCAGGCTTTCCTGAAGAGACTGGAGCCACAGGACCTGCTACCCAGGTCTTTCCCCCCAGCTTTTGGCAAGGAGAGAGGCAGGAACACTAGAGCCATCTGGGAGGGCTGGGGGGCTGAGATCTCCCCAGCCTCCCCAAGTTTCTCTCTGTATCTTTCATGCACACATGGCTGGGTTGGATCCAATCTGAACCAAAACTCCAAATCTCCAAAAAACAGGGAGAATTTCAGCAAACCAGAAAGCTTGATTTGCAGCCAGCTGTTTCCCCTCGTGTCAGTCAACTGATAAAAGGAAAAGCCAGGGCTGGCATTAGGAAAAGCATTGAACAAGCTGCAAAACCAGCAGAAAAAGACTCCATTGCCAGGCCGGTGGGGAGGCAGACACTTAATTTAGTGCAGTCCAGGGATTTTTTTTTTTAATGCTAGTAGAAAATCCTGATTCAACAAAACTCCAATTCTTTGGAAGAGCAGGTCAGTCCCACCAAAGTTTTTGCTCAATTTAAAGAAAACCCAAACCTATACAACTGAATCAGATGAAATTTTGTACCCAACTTCTTCCAAAAGGGAAAATTGTTTGCTGAGGGGTGCCCACAGCTTAAATTATTTGCTGCTCAGAAGGTGATGGGTGACCATGGATTGGGTGCATCTGAACCTGCCTGTACAGAAGTGCTGAGCACCATTTCCCAGGATGCTGAGAGTAGGAAGGGAAAAAAAAAATCTAAAAAAAAAAAAAAAGCACTTGAAGACGCTGCAGAATCCATTCCCCTGAATCCTTGTTTCCATCTCAACCTTCAAGAGATCTTCGTCAAGTTTTGGCTTCAATCTGTGAGCAGGAGCTGGGCTGCTCGGCTCTCCTCCCTCCCGCTCTTCCCTGCACTCCCCAGGCCCCCGCCAGCCTTCGCACAATTTAATGTCTTACAGCCCTGTCCCTATTTGACAAACAGGTGATTTTGCTAATGAGGAATAAATGAGATTCACAGGATGAGAGAAAGGGAACAGCAGCTGTCGTGAGTGCAGGATGTGCTGGCTTTATTAAAATAATATATGGCCACATGCTTAGTATTAGGACTCACAGTCTGAGAACTCCCATCTCATCCCTCCTGGCTCCCCCCCCTTCTCGCCTTGGCTCACCCCCCTGCTCCTGTCTCTCAGTCCTGAGCCCCTTCCCTGGAACATTTTCCAATCAGCGAATTACTGGCTGGAGAGCCTGGACCATCCCAGGCCATGCATATGAAATACACCCTCCCAGCGGCAGCGCTGAGCTGGGGGGTGAGGTGTGTGTGTGTGTGCTGTGAAGAGAAGGGAAAGGAAGGGAATAGGAAAAGGGAACGAGAAGGGTAAAGAAGAAAGGCAAAGGAAAAAGGGGATGGGAAAGCAGAAGAGAAGGGGGAAGGAGAAGGGAAAGGAGAAGAGATGGGGAAGAGATGGGGAAAGGAAGTATTTTGGTTCTCTGGAGGGGACTGTGGTGGATGCTGGCAGCTACTCCTGGAAAAGCAGGTGGTGCACAGACTGTGACAGGCAGAAGAAGGTGTAAAGGCTCATTTTGGCTTGATGTGGCTAGTGGCCCCATCCAGGAGTGGTGGGTGCATGGTTGGAGGATACCTCTGGAAGGAAGTGGAGATCTGTTGGACAGGAGGGAGATGCTCTAGGCATTTCAGTCACTGAAAACTAGTGGAGCAGACTCAGGACACATGTGGGTATAGTATGTGAGTGTGGACACACCACAGGCACCTCTGTCATCTTGCTGGAAGCTTCAGCAGCAGCCCCCATGGGCCTTCACATCAGTGTTTGGACTGTGAACTCTCCTCTACCATGACAAGCACAAAATCTCAGCTGTGGACACACTTTCCAGCAGCTCTTCCCCAGCCCTAACAAAGAGGAGAGCCCAGAGGGGTTTCAGGGGCTTGGGCAGATCTGTACCCCCTTGCTTGTTTGCTCAGGTGCCCTCCTGCCTGCACCACAGGCAGACAGTAGGCAGGGACCAAGCAGGGAGTAAACAAGTGCTCAGTGAATAATTTACTCAACGAGTGACAGAAGAATTGTTGTTTAACAATTTGCTGGGCAAATATTATTTGACCATTTCTAGATATGCTTGGAGAGTACAAATAGAACCTCCCTACACATTGGGAATAACCCATTTGACAGAATCAGGCTGCAACTCATCAGGTAAATTATTGACAGGGAATAATGTAGACCCATTTAGGGGTGTCACAGCAGTCACTGAAGTCCACTTGTTGTGGAGGCACAGGCCTATCTGGTCTAGGTGATCCTGCTCTGGCAGGGGGGTTGGACTAGATGATGTTTCAAGGTCCCTTCCAGACCCTGACAATCTATGATTCTATGCTTTGGCCCTTGCTGCCTGTTTGGCCCAGATGGATGCAATGTGTCCAGAAGGGGCTGGACGGGCCAGTGGCTACATCATTGCCTTGACAGCCCAATTGCTTGGAGGGGAGATTGACCCCCATCTCTCCAGGTTGGCCAGTAATCCCTGTGTCCCCGAGTCTCTGGAGGATTAAGCTCCCATATGAATGCTTCTGGGACCCCAGGGAATCTCAGTTTCTACACAGGGGGACACGGAGGGTGGAGGAGGGGGTGGGCTCCAGCAGGGAGGTGGGAAACATTCCACCCCCTTCTCACAGGCTCAGGTTTTGGAACAAAAAGCCGGAGTTACATGAAGAGCATCCCCTGCTGAGGCCCCGGGGCTGGCTCTCCTGCCTCTATTGAGGCGGGCTCTGGCATGCATGGCTCCAGGTGTTCCCACAGAGCAGAAGCCCAGCCCAAATCCTCTCGCCTGGGGCACCTGAAGCCCAGCAAGGTACCAGGGAGCAATGTGTGTGGTGTGGAGGAGGAGCATCTGTTTCTCCAGCGTGCCTGGCTGCTCTGTAGCAGTTCTTTTAGGTATAGTGTAACTTTCAAGAGAAGGAGCCATTGCTCGAGAAGTGTTTTCCTGGGAGCCTCTGCAAGCTGGGTGCATGCAACTTCTTGGGGGGCTTCCTGTCTCTTCCCCTTCAATTCCCTGGGCCCTACCTGAGAGAGAGTACCTCGGTTTGGAAAGTCCAAATCTGCTGGTTTCACCCCAGTCCCCCCGTTCTGAAGAAGGCTGTCACAGTCTGGCAGTGCATCATCCCAAGCAGGAGAGCTGCCAGGGGAAGGGAAGCACCAAGGGGGGCCTTGGCTCCAATCTGTGCCCTCTTACTCATCCAGCTCGATAAGGTGTATCAAGGGAACACAGGGATTCTCAGCCTCATCCCACCACTGTCCCCAAGTGCTGTGTGACATGGGGCTGAGCACCCCTAAGGAGGTGTTGGGCAGTCTTGATGTCCAGCAATTGCTGTGGCAGCAGGAGCCACAGAGCAGCAAATCTCTGCAGCCCTGGGAGTTCATCTGCACTCTTTGGCCCCAACTATCCCATGGCACAGCTGTGCTCTCCAGCTGGTGATCCACAAGTTGCCCTTTCCCTAAAGCTGGCTATGGTCAGGGCTGTGGGTTGGAGCCACCGAGCAACTTTGCTTTTGAGTCTGTGCCTCAGTTTCCCCATGGGTTTCCCAGTGCAATGTTACTTCTGGCTAATTGTTTTTTACATTCCAGCTGCTGGGAATGGGAAGAGAATGGGAAAGGATTCAGTGACCCACAAGAAACCTCTCATTCTTCTGTGGAGGCCAAGTCAAAATTGTAAGGTACTGTAAATACAATTACAGAAAATAGAACAATGATTTTAAGAGGGATTTTTTTGTTTTAAATCTAACTTTTTTAAAAAAATAAATCAGAACTCAAGGAAACTTGGTGGCAGTGGCTAGAAGTTTGAACTCTTGTGGAAGTGAAATTAAAACAAACCCTGCTTTCAATTAGTAGCACTGGGGGGGTCACTGTACCCCTCCCTGCCAGCTCCACACAGATTCCACTCCGTTCCATTACCATTCCACTGAGAGATTAAACATAGTATTCTCTTATTTATTTTGGCTTGCCTCCTTGCCAGTCCCCTGCTGTAAATTAAATGATTGCCGAGTTAGATTAGCAGAAAGCATATGTGGAAATTACCTTTTAATTTCTTAATTACATTGCACTCACCTGCAGCTCAACCTGCTAGTGTAAGGAAAGTGTGAAGTTAATTTCCATTGATATATTATCTGCATTCTTATAAATTAGGATCCTATTAAAGAGGAAGCGTATCACAAATTCCTTGTTCCCAATCAGGCTGGGGGGCTATGGATGGGATCTGGGATCTGCTTTCAGGTTGCAGAGATGTCCTACAGAAGCCAGGCTGGTTGCAGGTCTGTGGATAAATGATGCTCAAACCTGGGCTGCTCTGAGAGATGTCACGCAGTGTGAGTTAGCTTTGCTGCATTTTGTAATGTCAGCCAGGGTGCAGAAATAAGAGCCTAAAACCCAATATTCTTTCAACCCCAGCTTGTTGTTTTTTAGGGATGTTTTAACATTAAGTTCTTCTCAAGTTGATTTAGTCACAGGACTTTGGTCAAGTTTAGAAAAGGCTCTACGGTGGTTGGGTAACACCTTCCAAAACCAGTAGCAAATAAATCAGAAATTCTGATTTCTTTCAGTATTTTGCTTCCTGTCAGGCTGCTTATCAAGGCAAGAATGAAGAAGCCAAAACTTGACCTTTTAAAATGACATCCAAGCCTCTTGTTCCCTTATACCAACCAATGAAGCTCAGAAGCAGCACCAAGTCCCAGCAGCACCAGGTATGTGGGGAACATCTATTCATGAGACTGTGCTGCAGGGTGGTAAGGGCAGAGTTAGTGAAGCTCTTCAGGACATGCTTCTCTTCTGTGCACACCCCAGCTTGGATACTCATCTTGTACCAATCCTCCTGAGGAGCTCTTTTTGGTGATCAGTGGTTCTGTGCTTCCACTATCTGCTTTCTGACACAACAGACTTGCTTTGTTCTCCTTTCTGGAGACTTAGTTTCTTTCTTTCATCACATTCTGTAGGCTGTAATGCTTTTCATATTCCCTGTGCAGCCTGTATCTGAGGAAGGGGAGATGACCAACTGCTTTCCTAGGGTAAATCTATTCCTGCTGTGCAGTAGCTTGGTGAAAGGCCCTGGTCATACACTGCTTGTAGAAAGACAGATGTTGGAACTGTGTTGGGTTGACTTTGTGTCCCAGCCTAAACAAAGCTGGGGTGGCAGAGTGACCTGGCAAGGTAACTGATCCAGTTGACAGATTTCAACCTGCTGCTGGAGGATAACGTAGCAAATCCCATGGTTTTATTTACAAGATAAGTTCTTCTGAACAGGATCAAAAGCAGGAGCAAACTGAGCAATTCTTTCAAAGGAATTATTACCGGGGTCAATCTTTTTATTTCACCTTTATCCTATATTACAAGCAAAGTTATTCTGGGAGCTGTCCTGAGACCTCTCCTGTTTTATATGTTCATTTTGTGCAATATATGACCTGGAGGATGAGCTGGGATGCTCCTCATCAAGTTTCTGGATGACTGTGGCATCCATCCTGCTGTAGGGTAGGGCAACCTTTCTGAGGCATCTGGATGGGCTGGAAAAATTGGCTGGTGGAAAATGTGGAATTTAACAGAGTCAAATGGAAAATCTTGTCCCTGGGGTGGACTAAGGTGTTGATAAATAACTATGTGAAAGGAAGATGTAGATAAATGGGCCTGAGTTCAGCAGAGGGGTGCAAAGTTGTCCAAGGGGCTGTAGGGAGAAGAGGTTGAGGAAATTGGGGATGTTCAGGGTCTTTGCTGGGGTGCATGACAGGAGAGGAGGTGGTTATAAACAGAGGCAGGGGACATCTGATGGGATATAGGGAAATAAAATTCACAGTGTTAATAAATGAGCAGTGTAACAGGGGTCAAATGAAATCACAGGATCCTCATCCTTAGAGGTTCAAGAACTGGCTGGACAAATCCCTGAAAAACCTAGTCTGAATTCAATGTTGGGCTTGCTTTGAACAGGAGGTTAGATTAGAGACCTCTTGAGGTCCTGTCCCACCTGAAATATTCTATGATTCAGTGGTGTTACTGTGCTGCAAGGGGCTGAAATTACCTCTTGTGCTCTGCTCAGCGTGTTAAACACAGACCTGCATTTCTGCTTTAAATCGTGCCAACCACACCTGGAAATCATCAGGAGGCGGCACAGTTCAGTCGCAAACCCAATACATTTACGTCAGCTCAAAAATGTCCAGTAAAATTCAAAGCTAAGATGGAAGACGCCTGATTATTTTTCCCCACACAGTGCCTTACCTCACTTGACCACACTGCATTCATTTCAAACTCCTCATTCCCCACGCAGAGGTCACATCACCTATTAATCATGCTGAAGAGCCCCTCAATTATCTGAAACCACGATTACCCCAACCCATTCCACGTCCCCCGTGACATTTGGATAACTGAGGTTGTTCTGTATTATTATTATTTTTCAATTGTGGTAATTATTGTACATTAAACCATTAGCATTCATTACTCCTACAGTGTGTAATTAGAACAATGGTGGATGGATTGCTACTGACTCTAATGAAGTTTTTATAATTGTAATTTATGGTCGTCAAATTACCTTTCTTAAAAATGAAGCCTAATATTAGCCTCTTAAGTTATGGGGAGGGGGTGGTAATTACTTCTAATTGATGCTTCTTGTTTGCTCTCCGTACAGAGCAATGCTGCTCCAGGTCTCCACCTAACCACGAATGGGAGAAACATCCTCCCAAAGCCACTCTTCGTGCTGCCCTTTGCCATGGCGGCGATACGGGGCGAAGCATCGTGAGGAACCGTCGCGCTTGGGCTGCTGCTGGCTTGCTGTGGAGAAGGAGGGGGCCCCAGGCAGGAGCCCAGGCTGGCAGCTCGTTGGGCCAGCGGTAGGAGAGAGGGCGGCTGCCCGGCGGGGCGCGGAAGGGCGTTATAGGCGGGGAGAGCGCCCGGCCCGGCCGCTGACCATGGTGCTGAACGGCCCCTCCGCGCCCCTCCACCCAAAACTCTGCCGGCTGAGGGGCGGTTAGACCTGTTAGGTCAGCCTGCTGAAGGGGAGGGGTGTTATCCTGCCCTTTAATGATTATTTTTGTTGTGGTTATGAGTTAAAAATAAGCTGCGCCTTTGCTTCCCAGCGGGGATCCGAGTTTTGCTTTAATTGCCTCTGTTTGAATCAATTTAGGCTCAATTACGCTCCTTCTTAGGTGTAATTGAGATGTTTGTGCCTATCTGTCTGAGCGAGATGCAATCATCCCCCGAAGCACAGCAGAACAGAGAGCAGGGACTTGAGAAGCTTCCTAATAGTTGGCCCTAGGTGAGCTCAGGAGGAAGATTCCCTCAGTCAACTCCTTTCCTCCTGGCTTTGGGCACACAAGGGCTAAAGTGAGCAGGGAGGCCCCTAGGCAAGTTAGGAAGCTACAGGTGTTGGCACCTTCTTGGATTACAAAGCTCTGCAATTGGGTCGTGCTAACCTGCCCTGAGATGTTCCAGGCTCTGGAGAAGACTAACAGAAGAGACCTCATCACCAGAAGGCTTGAAACTTTAAGATCCATACCATACAAATGTGACCTGTGTTTGTCTTTTGAGCAGGTGATTATGGACAATGCTTCCTATACGGCTGGGCAGTGATATAAAATCTCCAAGCTGGAATGCCTATCTCCCATCAGGATATCCTCAAGGCGTAGGTACAGGTCTCCTGTTTAGCTGCAGGAGGAAAGTTTTGTTCTAACACATGAGGAACAGGTGAATTTTCACTACCTGTGAAAACTCCAGTGACAGTTTTAAGATTTTTTTTTTTCTTATAAGTAGCAAGATAATAATAATAATAAAAAAAAGAGTTGATGGGTGTTTTTTGGGGTAGTGGTGGTGTTTATTTGGATTGTGTTTTGGGTTTGGGGGTTTGATTTTTTTTTTTTTTTCCTGCAAAAGGACATTTCACTGTCATTTTCCTGCATGGCTGGATCTAAGATCAGGCTCATGAGAAAGCCAGAGATTGATTCTGAGACCTCTGCTTCATTTACTTGGATCCACAGTCACAATCAGGATGGATTTTTCAGAGGTTTAAAAAGATAAATGAAAGCATTTTTCCATTTTTGACTGACCTCTGGGAGGGTCATGTTTTCTCCCTTGAATGCAGCAGAAACCCAACACTCACATCTTGGTCTTTTAATAAGGCACTAGCTGTTTTTCATCCCCAGCTCTAGCAAAAATGGGAAAAATATCAAGTGGAGGAGGACCCCTGAAAAGTGTCACTGATGAGTAGTGGTTCTTCTGTAAAGGATGGTGGAGGTTTTTCTAACAACCCTACTTTCCACTTAACAACAACAACAACAACAACCAATAAAAAAAGCTTAAAACCAAGGACTGTATTTGCAGGTCTATGAAACACCGCAAGTGCCTTCCTCTTCTGGAGAAGCTACTTCTGGTGCTGGTGATGGGAGGTTGGGCTGGCCTTTTCCTCCTTCCTCCCACAAGAATTGTTCTCTCATCATCCAATTCTGAAGTACATGAAGAAGCAGTGAGGACTGATTAACCTCCTGTGAGCAGCAGTGCTGAGAAGAGTCCAAACACTCTGGATTCCTTTGGCTGACAGCCTAATGACCACTTGGACCATTCAGGTCAGTATGGTATCCAATGGAGTGTGGGTCTGGATCTGTCTGAGGGCTCCACCACAATACCCCCAGACTCATCTTGCAACATCTTTGTAGCATCATGCCTGCTGTTGCCCTTTGGCTTCACCTGGCATGTGCTACAGGGCCACCAGCAATTAGGACTACCTGATCCAGGTCTGCACTTGGCTCGAGTTTCATAGAATCATAAACCAGTTTGGGCTGGAATGGACCTTTAATGATTCTCTAGTCTAACCTCCTGCACTGAGGAGGGATGTCTGCAACCACAGCAGGTTGCACAGAGCCCCAGCCAAACTCACCTGCAATGGTGCCAGGGATGGGGCAGCAACCACCTCTTTGGGCACTCTGAGCCAGGCTCTCACCACCCTCTGCATCAAAAATGTCTTCCTTCTCTCCAGGCTAAAACTCCTTCTTTTAGTTTAAATCCATCAGCCCTTGTCCTGTCCCAACAAACCCTGCTCAAAAGACTGTCCCCAAAAAGGCCTCAATGTGGTCTCTCTTCTCCAGGCTGAACAACTCCAGTTGTCAGCCTGGAGTCCCAGCAGAGGGGTTCCTCAGATCATGTTTGTGGCTTCCTCTGGACCTGCTTTAAAAGGTCCATGACTTATTTAGAGTAATAGAATCATCTTGGTCAGAAAAGACCTTCAAGATCATTGAGTCCAACCATTAACCCAGCATTGTCAAGTTCACCACTAACCCATGTCACTAGAACCATGTCTACAGGTCTTATTTCTTATGGGGGGTGGTGGCCCCAATTCATACCAGCAGCAGCCACTATGGTCTCTTCACCATGCTGGTTGAAGAGCCTTCCTTGCCATCTTAAGCAGGTTGTCCTGAGATCATCCAAGTCGGTTTCCCATGGAGCACCCACCAAATCCTTGACATAGGGTGTGGCCAAAGCCCCCTCCCTCCCCATGCCACCCAACCCCTGCAGAAAGGCCTTTGAGCTGCTGGCCCAGGCCCGGGCACAGTGCTGATTAGATCGCTGTCACCAGGGAACAGGAAGGTTAATTGCCATTCTCTTTGTGTGCTGCTCAGAGAGGAGACCAATTTCAGCTCAGTAGCAACAAAGTGTTGCCTGCTTGCTTTGGATGGGGGTAGGGGGAGAGCAAACCAAAGTGGAAGGCAGGGAGGGAGCAGGGGGGTCAGTGTTGGACAAGCAGGCAGGATTGTGCATGGACTTTGAGCAGAGCTGTGTCTTGTCTGGTCTAGCAAAAGAGAAGTGCTTAACAAGTATTAAGAGACACAAATAATTCTCCTTTTCTCCTCTCACCCATTCTTTTCTCTCTTTCTCTTTGCTTGTAAATCCTGCTTATCGCATCTGAATAGCAGAATGGTTTCACACTGGACCTTTAATCTGGCCCAGAGCAGCCCCCAGAGGGGCAAAGTGGCTGAGGATTACCTTTTATTTTATTAGATTTTTTTTTTTTAGCTTTCTTCCACTCCTTCCCTCCCTCGTGTGGTGTGGTTTGTTGTTTTTTGTGGGGTTTTTTTTCGTATTCTTTTTTTTTTTTTCTTCCCCCTGTGCTGCATTTGTTCTTGGGAGGAGTGAGGAGCAATGGCTTAAGGGGGGGAAGGGGAAAAAAAGAAGTGTGTAGGGGGTGTTACAAACTTAAGGGGATCTGGATCTATTCAGAGCGACTTGTCCATAGCCTTGCTGCTTTTGTTCGCCTGCCATTCTTTAGCTGATTTCTTCACTCTAGTAAAAGCTCTTTAATTCCCTTGTAGATACCGAGAATCCCTCCTTCTTCTGCTCTCCCCTCCTTCTCCTCCTGCAGCACCCTCTTTCACTTTCTCAGACTCTTTATCCAGTGTCCTCCTAACCACCAACAAAGCCCAGAAATCATCAAGTTTTCTTTCAGAAGAATAAAAGAGAGAGAGAGCGAGCAGGAGGAGGGATTGGAGATGGGGAGCAGGGGCTGTGCATGCACATGTTGCACCTGCCCCATGCTGGAGGTGTTTGCAGCTCTCCCTGACTCTTCTGAGATGGTTTTTGATTCCAGGAAGTTTTATTTGTGCTCTGTTCAGTGCCAGGTGTGACATATGGCAACGCTTGATGAGGCTCTGAGCAACCAGGTCTAGCTGAGAATGTCCCTGCTTACTGCAGGGGGGGTAGGACTAGGTGACCTTTGGTGGTCCCTTCCAACCCAAACCATTCCACAATTCTCTGATTCTATGAAAACCCTTCAGGAGAGAAGGGCTGAGCAGTCAGCCTGTGCTGGAGGATGCAGAAGGACCTCAACCCCACACCCTGGCTTGCAGGAGCTAGTGCTAGGAAGTGTCACCAAGGGACAAGCCAGGAGATCAACACGAACTGGAAAGCCACCAGAGACCTGAGTGGGTGTAACTGGACCAGTGAAAAGGTCAACAGATCAGCATCCCCACCAGCCACTGACACAGAGTGAGAGATGAGACTTCTCTCATATTTAATGAGGAGAGATTTGGCCACAGTGGGAACATCTCGGCACCCAGTTATCAATCACCCTCTGCAGACACAGAAGGTGCTGACAGCTTGGTGATGAGAATACCTGCCCATGCCCGAGGTCACCAGCTCTTTGTTCAGCTGCATGGCCCAGTGCTGGACCACAAGGTGCCTGACCAGGAGATGCTCAGCTCCAAATGACAATGCCAACTCCTGACATGTTGTGAGAACAGCATCTCTCACTGAGGAAAACTTCACTACCAGAATTTCAAAAGGCAATGGGGAATTTGGAGGCTGCCCATGTTCTAGCCAAGGCTCAACTGTGGGGAGGAACAGCAAGAATAGCAAGAACAGCAAACAGGCTGAATCTGATGGTGTTCAGTGGTTCACCCCATAGGCATGAAAAGAGTTTTATCCATGCGAAGCCTTTAGGTATGATTTCCAAGAACTCCAAAGTGATCATGGTAACTGGTTATCAGCCCTCATTAACTGATAAGAGAAGTTGCTGTGCTGAGCTCTCCACAAAAAGAACAATCTCCCATGCTGGCCAAGGCAAGCTGGCATAAATCCCTGGTAAGGGCTTGTGGATGCTCCTGCTGCCAGCTGTAGTCCAGACCCAGCTGGAAATCATGAAGAGAGAGAAGCCCAGTAAAGGGGAAGGGATTGGCACCATTTACTAGTGGGGGTGACTTGCTGCCTGTCTCACCACAGGCTGAAAGAACTTCTGTGCTGGTTTCCAGGAACAGTGAATATATGGCATGTGCCAGGCTCCCAGTTGGTTTCTCTTGGAATTGTACTTACACCTAATGAAAACCAACACTGTAAACTGACACTAGATCTGCAAACAGCAAGCCAGTCAACAAGAAAAATATTTGGACCAAACCTGGTGTTTACAAAGCAGTTTTCTGAGCTCCAGCACAGCCTGTGCTGAGATGTCCCTGCTCAACTTTCAGTCATTGCTCCCTGTTTCCAGCTATGCCTGGGTAGCTGGGACCTTGTGATGGAGGTGGCATCAGGAGAGGCTGGAGAAAGCACAGGGGAAGGAATAACAGCAGATTGACTTGTAAAGATGTTAGGCTACCACAACATGGGTCTGTTCTGTCCCAGTCCTAGAGGTTATTCCCCCGATACCAGAAAGGGAGATGTGTCTTTATGTACAATTGTGAACTGCAGCTGATGAAGCTCAGGAAGGTATTTCCCAGTGCTGATTCTATTGCAGAAAGTGCTAAATTCCTTCCTCTCCTCCTGTCCCACCTTTTGACTTCAGTGTAAATCAGAACCTTGGTCTTTCCTGTAACACTAAATACATTGCACTGAATCAAAACCATCTTCAATGGTGAGAAGATCCTCGGTGCTGTTTTAGCACTTAGCACCAGCAAAATATTTTGAGCTAAACAGACTGTACCCAGCAAGTGTGAGCACAGGTGTACCTGTTGTCACAGCTCAGCTGAATAGCTGAAGAGCTCCTTGGACTAGAGCAATGTCTCCAGTGTTGAAGAGAGTCAGGTCATCTCAGCTAATTAGCCCAGATAGGAAACTTAAACATTTCTGTGAGAGCCAAAAGCTTGTATTGATAGACCTGGAAGAGATCACCACAGTCTATGAGGCTGGGATCCTGCTCACGCTGATGTTATCTACACAGGAGACTAGAGGCATCTGCAGAACACGAGTTCCACATGTTCATCTCACCACAGGCTACAAAGCAGTCATTAAACTCCATCTGCAAACCAACGCCTCTGCGTTCAAAGACCAGAAACCTTAAATGCGGTGCATACAGGAAAAGGACAGGGGGCAAAAGCAGATGCCTAAAATCAGAGTATGGGGGTCACACCTTTATTGCAGTTGATACCTGATGGAATAATACGAAAGCCAGCTCAGGGACTGGGAACACAGAGAGGAGCCTCCTTAAGCCCTGAGGGGTTGCCTTTAATTGCCCCAGTCTCCCCCGGGGCCCCACCCACCTCTTTCCAGGAGCTCTATTTAAGGGCAGCCCTGGAACCTTTCTCCCTTCCCCGGGATATGTTGTAGGTGTGTGGCTCTGTCTGCTGGATGGACCTTGAACCTTTGCTGTAAGTAACTTGTCTCCTGCTCCTGACTGGACCCCCCCTGGATAGACCCTGGAGCTGGTTCCTTCTGTTGTCTGGGAGTGTTATAGGATGATGCTCGTGCTCGACCCTGCTTTGCTCTGGGAGCAGCTGGCACTTGCTGCTCCCTGACGTGCCTCTTCCCACGGTGGGAGTAGTGGTGAGATGTGGGGAAGATCCCTCTCCCTGCACGCTTTTTGTTTGCTCAGCCTGAGTGTTATTGATGTTGCCTGGGACAGTCAGCGTGTTGCCTTGTGTTTCACAAGCTGGCCTTGCTGGATTTTGCTGGGAGAACCCAGATGTGTTTTCCACGTTTTCCTAGATCTGGAAAGGTTTGGTGTGCCCAGGCACGTGCTTCTTTGCAGAGGAAATTATGGGATCAGGACCTGCTTTTACAACAGGATTTGTTCCCACGTTGGCCAGGATTAACTCCCCCTCCCTCCCAGCAGTGGGGAAGGAGAGACGCTGAGGCATTTCCTGCAATGACTAATTAGATCCAGCTCCTAACAACAACATGCACCAGAGAAAAGCAAAGCATTAGCCAGGACAAGGTAATGAGACTGTTCCCCTCCCCAACAGTTTCTCCCACTAATCCCAGACAAAGCTCCCGAGTTGGACCAAGCTGCTGGGGGGTGTAAATCAGCACTGCTCTGCTTCCTTCAGAGGAGCTTTGCTGATTTATGGAAGGCAAAGATTTCTCCCCACTGCTATTTTGCATCTCGAGAAAGATCTGATTCTGTGCACAATCATTTCTAATCCTTCTCCACTTGGGTGCTGTGGTGGATACCAGGGCACAGCTCTTTCTTGGAGGCACCTTAAAGCTGTCCCCACCACCAAGCAAGGAAGGCAGTGTCTCTGGTGATAGGGGTAGACACGAAGGATGCTGCTGCTTTTACAGAAGGCTGTGTTCCTCCTGCAGCCACGGTGGTGGGATTGGCTTAAGCCACAGGCCAAGCACACAAGCAGTTTAATAATGAAGGATGCTCCCCTTGCCAGCGATGAGTAATTCAGGCAGCAGTGTGTGTAGCACAGATGCTGTCTAAGCACCTGGCCTTCAAAGGGTGAATGAACATTAAGGTTGTTCCATAAAAGCCAGTCCAGCAGTTGCGGGGGGGTGTGTGTGTGTGTGTGTGTTTGGGGGGATGTTTTATGAATGGAAGTGGCAACCTGGAGCCAGAATTTCTGCATGTGTTGGCCATGTAGTGGAAGATGATTTGGGATATGCTTCACTGAGGTGTTGGCCAAAGGCTGGAGCAGGCGTGAGCATGGTGGGGAGGTCTGAGGAGTGGTTTAGGAATGTCTCGGAGCAGAGGGACATTGAACATCAATAGGTACGTGGGAAGAATTTCAGGGTGTGAAGACAAATCTCTATGAGCCCCAGCTTCCCTATAGTGATACCCAAGTCCCTTCAGTGTCTGTTTGCAATGCCCTTGGTGCCTTCATCCAGACTGCAGCCCCCGAGTGAGATGGAAAATATAGCCCGAAGAAGGAATGCTGAAGATTACTGTTTTATTTCTTTTTTTTTTAAATCATCATGTCCCACCCCCACAAGCCACCCTTATCCTCTTGGCTGCTCTGGTGCAGGCACTTAGTGAAATAAAATGCTTCTCCCACATTTCCTTTCTCCCAAGGGTATTTCACCCCTCCTCCCTCCCCTGAGGCATCATCCAGCCTCTTCGGAGCACAAGCTGTTGAAGGCTGGGGAAGGCTCGGGGAGGAATAGTGGAGGGAAAGGAGGAGCTGGAGGTGTTTGCTCACAAATAAAGGACTGTGTGCTTAAACACTCTTCCTCTGCCTATCCCCACCCGGCAGCGTTTGCTTAGCAAACACCACTAATTCACCAGCTTTCCAGCTTTTGATTCAGTCTGCAAAAGCAAACCTCGTATCCCATGTCCCCAGAGGTCTCCTCTCCCCCTGCCTTCCCTCCTCAGGACGTGCTGCTTGGCATCAGCCCTCTGCTCTTCCTCACATCGGCTGCTCATCTCTTTCAGTGCCCCCTCCCCTGAATCTGGAGGCTGGTTAAACTAAGCTGGGAAGGAGATGGTGGGCAGGTGATGCAGCAACCTCCCGTGCAGCAAACCTCTGTTCTGCCAGCCCTGGAAAGATTGGGGAAACCAGAAGCCTGAACTGTGTTTTCCTGGGATGCCACCCAAGGCAATAGGCTCAAGCCAGCTGATAAGTGGGGAGCACAATCCTTCCTGGCTGGGTTGTGTGGAGATGGGAGAGCGAAAGCTGGTGTGGGATAAAGGCAGCTATGGTTGGTTTTCCGTTGGAAGAGGTTTATCAGAGGGGCTGGGGGGACTGCAGTCCTGATCACACAAGGGTGTCTTTATTGTGAAGGGTTACTTGTAACCAATTGCCCTCCAAAGGACAAGGTTTAGACCCTGTGTTTGCTCTGGCTGCAGTGATTGGAAATAGTTTTCTTATTTGACTGAAGGTGCCCAGTAAAAGAGCTGCTGTTTTAAGTTGCCAAACTACCAGACTCGAGAAAATAGCCTGAAGTCAACATGTTTGTTTGTTTTTCTTCTGTTTTTTGTTTATTTGTTCGCTTTTTTCTTCTAATGGTCATGTATTTAGGTGTTTGGTGTTGTAGGTATGGTTGAACTCAGTGATCTAGGAGGTCCTTTCCAGCTGTGATTATTCTGTGATTCATCCAGACATTGTCTTGTATAGGAGAGTGATCAGCTATGGTATAGAGGTACTGTGGCATACAATAGCATCGTTGTGCAGAGATCAATACATCTCCCAGGGCACAGATACGCTTCAACAACTCCAAAATGTTGAGTTTGGGTCCGAGTCAGAGTATAGCATCCTTTTCATTTTGAGATAGCAGTGACAGTATTCTGCTGAAATTGTCATAAATTTCTGCTCACAGCTTGGCCAGGACTTCCCTTTTGGAAACTTGTTTTATCAGTTATGTTGACCAGCAGCACTGGGGGAAGGAGATGTCAACAATTCCCAACTCTGGGTGGGCTTGGACAATAAACTTGAAAAGCTATTATGATCTGGCCAGATAGGTCAATACCCAGGTGTCTTCACTGTGTTTCTCCTGGTGATGCTTAAAGCTGGTGTTGTCAACCAGCGTGCAGACCTTGCCCTTCTCCTGCTTGACCTCTGATCTAACTTAGGGCAGGGAAGCAGTGATTCAGTCAGGACCAAATCCAGGAGAAGTTTGGCCCACTTGATTTAGGTTTGTTTTGTATCGTAGGTTCATCATAGCTGTTTGAGCTGTGATCCTTGGCTGTGCTCAGCTGGCCTCCATCCTGGCAGGACTTCATGCTATGGGCATCCAGATGTCCGTCACCCATGGTCTTCACAAGAACGTGGGTGCTAAAGGCCACAGCAGGTTCCTGCTGTGCTCCTGGAAAAGGAGTTGGGCTTAGGAAAACAATCCTCACCTCTCAGCCTGGCTGCATGGGCAGCATCCTCCCGCCACTGAAACTAGCCCTGAAGCTCGGGCTGTGACATATGTTCCCTTCTCGCCTCCTCTCCCTCCTGCCTTTCATCACAGGTCCTCGCAGGAGGCCCATTAAACACTTAGCTGACCTTGGACCTCTGCCCACAACAGCTGCCCGCCAGCGTGGGCAGGAACGTGCTTCCACTGCCGTGCCTGCCGGAGCTGTCACTGGTGATTTACCACGGCACGGGGAGCTGGCACCGCTTTACTGGGGAGAGGGGGGGAGAGCTGGGGTGGCACGGTGATGCCACGGGGCCTGTGGCAGTCTGCTCTATCTGCTGGCCGAGCCACCCCTCTTAATGCCCCTCTGGGTTCAACCCTGGGTCTTAATTTTCCAGCTGACTACACCCGTTTCTAACGGGAGTGCGCGGGGAGATGCAGATTAAAGCGGTCGCAGCCTCTGGCACTCTGTCTGTGGCTGAAGGATGGATAACAACTGGGGTGGGCTGTTTTCCTCCCCCCCCTACCCCCTCCTCATGTTGTCCTGATGGGTCCAACCCTACTGTGGAGGTCCTTCTTCTGGGGAAGGGGTGACGTGTCCCAGCCTCAGGCCTCGCAGTGAAGTGTGCAGATGCAGCCAGGCTGGTTTTGCATCGGGGGTCAGTGTGGTGCCCCTCAGACCATCCCATACTCCCTGCTGTTCAGAACAGCATCCTTTGGGTATGGCATTAAGCCCTTGCTGTTTCAGATTTTGTTCCCTTAATTAGATCCATCACCCCACCATATCTTCTCAGATTTCCTGGCCTTATCTCTAAAAAACCCAAATTTTCCATGATAAATTATAGGATATGTTCCATGGCCTTAGCAGAGCCTGATGATGCCCTCCTGCCCCATCTCTGGGATCCTCTCTGCTACTGAACCAGAAGGCCCCAGGATAGGTCCCATACTCAAGCTACCTCTAGTGTTTCTCAGGGATGTCCTGGGATGATTTTTGGATCTGGAGTTTGCAGTGTGGAACACTGAGGAGAAGCAAACAAGAGCTGCTTCTGTCAGGCTGTTTGCAGACAGCTGGCAGAGAACAAGCCACAAGACAGACAGTGGAAAGTCCTGTAAAGTACTTCAGCTGCACCACAAGCAGAACAAGGCCATTTCAAGCTGCAGAGCTGCATCCCTGTTTTCTCCCACTTATATTTGGGGAGAGCCTTAGGGAAAAAGGGTATTGCTGCATTTCTATATGTACCACCCTGTTCATCACACCCCCAGAGTCAGGTAGTCCTGATTTCACCACCCATTTGATCCTATTTGGCAGTAAAGAAGAGATATTTCTGGGAGCCTGGTACAATATAATGAGCTACCAAAAGGAGGAGACATTGCTGCTCTGTGTCCCAGGGGAAACAAGCATGTAGGTGGGAAAGGGTGGAAAATATGACTCTCTCTGCCAGGTGCAGAGTGGCTGCTCAGGGAACCTCTTCAAGAGATGGGAATATTTTTCCTACAGACAAGCTGTAGGCACCTGTTAAATTAGAGCCACCTCGCCACAGCAAGCCTATTTTCCTACCCTGGAATGGTGAGCAAATGCTTGTCTGAAGCTTGGGTAACCCCTGTAACAAGCTTGCACCTTTCCACTCAACCCAGAAAAGCCCAAGGGAAATTTTTAATATTGTCCCCACCCCAAGGAGAGGAGTCCCTGAGGCTCTAGTTTTTGTCACCCACCAGACCTCACCATCCCCTCTATGCCCAGAAGTCAGGAATGGGTGCAGGGAGGGTGCTTTTGGAGCTGTGGTGGCTGCAGTCTGGGGTTTCTTTGCACTCCGAAGAGAGCCAGGCTGTGATTTATTATTTATTTTTCCAGCCATAACCTTTGATTTTTTTTTTTTTTTTTTTTGAACACACTGATGAGGCAGTTGAAAAGCAGCTCAGCTGTGGCAGGCAGGCTGGCACCACTCCGGCAGTATCTCTGTTGGACACAGCAGAACTTGGGGACGTGAAGCTGAGGATCTAAAACTCGGCATGCCTTTGAAAAATCTTCACTTGGAGACTTTGCTTGACACAGTGAGGAACAAAAAAGATTCAGAGCTGTGTAGGGGCATGGAAGGAGCAAGATATGAAGGAGAAATGCTGCTCCTGATTCTGCCAGTGCTATCTTGGTGCCTTGACTCTGAAATAAATGCCCCAGTAGGTGCTGGGCTGAGCTTCATTTCTCTGCTCAGCCATGAAACCCCATCACCTTTTGCTTTGCTTGGAAACAAAACATTCCCTCCCCCCCCCAAAAGGTTTTGGGGTTTTTTGTTCATTCCTACCCACCAATTTCTTGTGGAAAGCTCTTCAGAACTGGATCTACTTAAGTTGAAGCTGGTAGGTGCTGGTTAGAGTGGTGGGACAGGCAGGTATGATTCGGTGGTTGAAACCTGCTATGACTTCATTGTTGCAGGGATGGAGCATTCTGCACTTGCTGGCTGGTGCTGGAGATTTATCCCAGAGCCTGGGCATCTCCTGGGGCATGTAGGGTGAGGATGGAGCCTGTGTGAGAGCAAAGAGGAGCTGGGATGGTGCTATGGTACCTGCTGTCAGGAGCATCCTGGAGCAGGCTGAGGTGACCTTTTTGCACTGGCTCCTATATGTGGGTGCCTGGCATGTCCTACATTGAATACCTTGCTTGGAAGAGGACAGGAGAGAGCCTGGCCCTGGTTGTGCCCCCAAAAGGTACTGCCCTGCAGATGGAGTCCTCATTCATTTCCCGCCCCCCCCCCCCCCGGTTTGTAT